>JAXGGA010005422.1:0-78474 GCA_038373865.1 Uloborus plumipes
AGATGGCAGTGTATCGTGAACCAAGGGAACTTTTCAGCTATTGGTGATGGATCCAAACAATATTCGAGTTAAATTTTTTGATTAGTTGATTTTTAAATTTAAATTTAGAAATGAACCAATCGTTAATTTCTCTTTCTCGAAGAACTCTGGTAGATGGCAGTGTATCGTGAACCTAGAATGAAATCTTGCTCTGTGCTAAAAACCGGGAAGTTTCAGGCATTTAGTATTTAGGAGGCGTTGGTAAAACGCGGCTTTTTAATCACGAAATTAGCTTATTTTTCGCTGATTTAACACGAGACTGAATGTAAATCCAGACCGGTGAGCTGTGCGCAGCGCCGTCTGGCGGCTTCACTTTTTCTCCCTCGAACGGCACACTACTCCTTCTAGGCACTGTAGTTTAATTTATGAATTGGTGAAAACCTTACAAACTTGGGCAACAAATATACAGAAACCTCTATAAAGTCGACATCCACCTGCTATTTTACTCAACTTTTTGCTCTATTATTTCACATTAACCATTTCAGAGAATTCTGCTGCTCAACCCTGCATGCCCCAACGGGACTTAGAAGTCCCGCTTATATTAATTTAGTATCATAATGAACCCTATATGAAATCGGCGGCCTCTTTATCAATTCAAACGCATTTTAAAAACAGGACTATCTCGGGAATTTTCCGATTTCAAAGTCGTGAAAAATGCATTATCTGACGATCTCTGACTCTGAAAAGAGGTTTGAGGACGCTGCCTTTCATTTTCCGAAATGAAAATTTTAAAAAGCTCAGTATGTCAGCAGATTCCAGAAAATTTTGTGCGTTATTACGTTGATTATTCTGATTTCATTTTTTAGCGCAAAGTATTTGTTCAATTCTTCGTGTTTTCTCTAAAATTTAAGTTATTTTTTTAGCGCTCAAACGCAAGCACTAACACGGATTTAGTGCCTATAATGTATATGCAAAATAGAAACTTTTTGCGATCTGTGGTTCATGTGTTTCTGTTCATTTTACATGACTAGGGTCGGACTGCCCTTGACAACCCCCTTTTCTCACTTCCCCACCGGTGAATTAAAACTTTAACTTTTAAGAAACGATGTTGGTGATGGCCGGGTGGTGACTGCTGTTTACACGAAAATATGTGTTTGTGTTTTATTTACTATTTTATTAAAAATGAACTTGTGTATCCGTCAAAGGAATGTATTTTTGTAATCTCTTAGTGTATTTCTCTTTTTTTTATTTTGTGTTGTAGAAAAATGATTGTCCTGGAGCACGGAATGAAGTTATATCATTCGTGTTTTGCATTTCTCTTAAATACTGTTGTATTACAAATGTTATAAAATTTATCCAAATTAGGAAAAGAAATTCCAAATAAACACTACAGGTGAGAATTGATTTTATCATTTGACGGCAATTGACTTACTTTTAAAATTTGAAATAGAAAGGTTTAAACGTAAATCTAACCTTCTTTGGAGTTTTGATCTCACCTATATGCTTGCATCATTAAGCATAGAATACCTCAATTGCTTAATTTTAAAATATCCTACAAAGTATTGATTTTTTTAGGGTGTACAATGGGCCCTAAAAACGGGAAGAAAGATGTGCGAATTCTATTAGTTGGTGAACGTAAGTGTGTTTTAATTACTTTTTTACTCGTTCAGAGCTAATAATCATTGTGCTTACTATTGTTACTATGAAGCACCTGAGAAATAAAAGTTTAAAATGCTTATGAAGTATGTTATTGGTATAAAATAGGAAACCGGCTTAACTTAAAAGCACATAAACAATATATGTTATTGTTTTCTGTTTTATTATTCATGCACAAAGTGAATTTTTTATGTCATTGAAAATTCATTTTCCTTGAATAATATCTCCTCTGTCTCCCCACTAAAAATCTCTTATTTTTTCTCTTAACCTCCTGATGGTTCTGGACGTCCTATTACGTCCATTTAACGTACAATTCTGGAACTGCCAAACTATCGGGGGGGGGGGGGGTTAAGGCAGGACATTTAATATTTAAAAAAAAATTTTAGTGCACAAGGCACCAGAGAGTTAATCTTTTGGATCCGGGCTGTTTATATAGAAATTTTTTTTCGACCCAGGTAGTACGACAGTTTAACCACGTATTTCTTTTCCATTGAAAGAGAAGGTATAAACTGTCGTACCAGACAAATGAAACCTTGAAAAAATCCCCGTCTCCAAAGGGTTCGAGTGAAAATTTCAACCCTGTCCTCTAAACTAGACGAGACTTATGGTACAACATGTGTACCGCCCGGTTCCTAAAGGTTAAAAGTGCCCCCCACGAGTTTTGATCAAGAAGTTCCCAAACCCAGATAATGTAGTTAAACACTGATTGCAGAATGTTTTTTTTTAATTGCTGACAGTAATGATAATTTTTGGTACTAAAGTTATAAATCCAACAACAGCTACAGGTTTGGCGTTTTTTCCTTTTTTGCTTTTGTTGTTTCTAGGCCTTATTATTTATTTAAAACCTCTGAAAACTGCCAAATCTTTTTTTTTACCGCCAAATCTGTAGCTGTAGCGGAATTAATATGTAAATACCTTTTTTTTATGCAAAATTATGTGTTTAACCTCTAGTTTTATTTCCGTAGTTTGTCTTAGTTTCGTTGACTTAGTAATAATAATTTCTGTTACCTTAAAAGTGACTATTTTAAATTTTGATGTGGAATGTTGGTATGCTAGTCTTGAATTTCAAGAGCTCCGGGCTGCCAGATTTCATTTATTTTCTGCGAAATAAAATGTGAGGCAAAGAGTAGGGTCAGGTGGGGGAAAGTGGGTCTAAAATCGAGTTTTTTTAGAAACGGTCCCAAAATCTCGTAATTAAATTCATTTCAAGGAAACTTTCGACGCATTTTATATACATTGGGTTCATATAGAATAAGTATGAAGCAGAACCATTTTATATTGTTTGATTATTTTCTCTCAGTGATAAATTTAATCCCTTCCCGGCTTTTTCCAAGCTGGACTCGAGCAAGCGAAATGTTCCATTCTGGCTCATCCCGAGTGTAGCTCGAGCACTGTGAAAATTAACACTGCACAACCAGTCTTTCCCAAATTATTTCACATGTCCCTTTTATCGTTTCGGATGCTTTTATTTACTATTGTTGCTACTAGAACATAACTATACAATGTTTTGAGCTGTAGATTTAAGATAAAAGTAGGCCAACTCCAAAGTATAATGATTTCTGCTATACAGAAAGCCAACTTTACGAGTAAATACTCATTCATTTAACTAGATATTTTTACATTTATTTGTAGGAAATGTTGCATGCGAATGATGCTATTATGTTTAAAAAGATATGTATGTATGAAAATAAGCATAAAAAAAATTGACATTTTTTGATCTGCAATCCCGAAATAAAATGAGCCTGGAAGGGGTTAAAGTATCATGTGTTGATAGCCCCACTTCCCCCATGGTGGGGGAAAGTGGGTCTAGTTCAGAAATGAGTGTATATTTTAATAAAAATGTGAAAATATTGATTTTGACATAAGTATATAATGAAATTAAAATACCTTAACTTCATTTAGTGGTACAAAGATACAAAAAAATGTTTTTACTTGTTATTTAACGAATGAAACAATGTCATCAGTTTGATTCTTTTTGCTATCATTCACAACACTGAAAAATTATAGAACATTCTAAAACTTTTTTATGTTCGAAAGCGTGCCAAATGTCGCCAAGCTTGGCGGCACTTGGTGATTTTTCGCCAAATTTGTCGAATAATTAGTCGCCAAAAGTGGTGCCAACTTGACGATATTTTGTCAATTTCTCACCAAACACGAAGACTCCCATGTTAAACTGATAGCAAAGCAGGAAAAACCGCAAGCAAGTAAAGTTTGGCATGTAAATTAACAGAATAAAAGCCAATTTTAGCAAGATAATAAAATATAAGCACATAAAATCATAAAAACAGCACCAATTTACTAATTGTGTAACGTCATCGTAAACTCTCAGGAAAGTTTAGAAATAGACCCACTTTACCCCACCTCAGAAAACGTCTCATAATTAACAGTATTATAAACTTTATTTTTATGTCTTTATGTAGGGCTGATCCTTAGATGTTCTACTACAAGTCTATACCAAAATTAATAGCATTTGCCAATAAATAATGATTCTAGAGGAAAGTTCATAAACACCTAATTCTTACGTATCACATTCAATGAGCATAAAAAAACGCATTGTGAGCATTTAATTTGCTTAGAATTTTTTAAAACTAGCATAAAAGTATTTGCTATATAATCTTAATTTCTGTCTTAAAAAAAGAATCAACAAAATATTTTGACTAGAAAAGAGAAAATTGGGGTTTTTCAATTTTGCCCTACTTTCCCCCATAGACCCACTTTCCTCCACCTGACCCTAGAGTTTGCTCTTTGAACATACTTGTGCTGGCTATCAAAATATTCACGACATAAGAATATACATATGTTGTGAAATATTCATTTTACAATTAAATTGCATGAAGTATTCTTCATTATGTGCACAAAATTAGACTATAATAAAATATTGTAGAAAATTTTATTTAATTAAACTATGTGATTGTGCATTGAATTCTTGTTACCAAAAACTATCCATTTATTGACCTATTTAACGTTAAAGTTTTTGTGATTTTTTTGTTCTATTATATTAAAGCCAAAACACTTTGCTTCATTTCCATAATTTGTGTGGTATTTTTGTATTTTTTGTAAAATGCGACGATAGCGAAAATCCTGGAGTATGGTATGGTATTGTAAGCATGTGCTATGCATTCAATGCTAAAGCTTGAGCTTGAACCGAATCTTCGTCCATTAGTCGGCAGAAGCGTTAGTGTTCATCGCTTCTTGCTTCACTAGTTGTGAGGTCTGTATTATTCTAAGGATAGAGAACTTAGTATCATTATAGGATTTGAAATATTGTCTAATATGGATAACAAAACATTTTGTTGTTAAAAAGTTTACCATTTGATGCAATATATGTCAAGCTAATATGTGTTAATTTCATGTCGCTTGATATAGTTTTTATTAGAAACTAGCTGCATGGCCCATTTCTACCCTGTCTAAGTTGAGAATAAAAGTTTGTCAATTGATGCGTGTCTAAAAGCAGCACGAAAAATGAATCAATTGCCAAAAAAGTTTTAAATCCCCCGTTACAGGATAAACCTAAAAGGAATGTTTAAATTCAAGAAAAAAATGTCAACACCTTTTTCTTACGAATGAATTCTGATTTTGCAAGCGCAGAGAGAGGTTAAGCAGATACTGCTGTTTATCTGCCTTTTTCACTCGTAATTTCATGCAGAAATGACTGGCAGTCGGCAGTAACTGCACAGTAAGTTTCTAAATGTCCAGTATTTTCATATTTGACATCATACAGAGTAGATATGTTATTATGAAATAGTTTATAGTGAATGATAATATAGTGAATGAAATACTTTATTTAAAAATATACATAAATAACATGTATACAGTGAATATCTATATATATAAAAATGAGTGTATGTATACTTGTTCTCTATACAAATCCACAGTTTGCGTCAGATTTTCATCAAACTTGACACAGAGGTTCCTTGATGCCCTAGAATTCTCATAGGCGGGGTCTTGAAATTTTAAAAAATCTAAAAAGCTCAAATTCAAGTTTTTTGTCAAAAAATGACCCTTTTATATAGGAATCTAGCCTATTATTAGGCCTATTTTTTTAATCGACAAGAGCCTTTAGGTTATAAATTGATAAAATTTATGGTATTTAAATATTAGCATTTTTCCAACAAAGATTAAAATTAAAACAATGAATTTTCATTTCAAGGCTCACCTATTTCATTTTAGCATGAAATAAGTCAAAAACAATTAAACTGCTTTTTTTTTTCTTTTCGACTGATAGAGATAAACCTTTAAAGCGAGAAAGTAATTTATTTCTGATTTATCAACCTTTCTACCTCGAGGCTCAGAAACAACGATTAAGAAAAACATAAATTTTTGAATTGTAAGTATATTTAGCTACCACTCTGCAAAAATGCCTCCGAAGAAACGGAAAGCAATAGGACAAGTTCATCCTAAGGCAAAAAAACGGCTGAAAAACGTGAAAGTGAGAGTCCTGAGGAGAGAAATCGAAGACTAGCGACAGTGCACATTAGAGATATGACGGCTAGAGCATTAGAAAGCAATGAGCAGCGTGAGTATCGTCTAAGAGATCTGAGAGATAGAGCAACTAGATCAAGGCAATCGGAAACAGTGAGTCAGCATCAGTTTCGTTTAAAAGAACAAAAAGAGAGAACTACTACATCAAGACTAAATTTATATTTATTCTTGCGCCTGAAGGTGAAACTAAGAACGTTGTTTATGAACAAGTTTTGCGTTAAATTTTTATTAGAATTTTTTGAGAAGCTAAAGTTTTATATTAATACGCACCCGGGCAACGCCGGGCATAAAGCTAGTAAATTTAATATAAATAAACAAAATATAATACAAAAATATTATGAAACTCTTGTATTATGCAAAATATGAATAAAAGCTATATATATATAGAATATAAATTTAATATTAAAAAATTTATGATTATATATGTATCGAACAAAATCATGTATGTGAACGTGATATACATTTAATACAATAACATTAATTTACGTACTTACTCAGGTACCAAAAACACTTGTTTTTTTTTTATCAAAACAGAAATAGCTGAAACAAAATTCCTTTTTGGAACTTATATTTGTGGACTTTAATAATATATTGAATTTTTAAAAAACTTGATTAGAAATAGATTTTTTTCTACTCATCCACTAAATCTTGAGATTCATCATTAACAGGCAAAGCCTCCCAAAGAGATCTTCGATTTTCTGGCATTAAGGGACACAGTTTCTGAATGATATTATGGTTTTTCTTTAACGGAATTCCTCTAGATCCTGAACGAAGAGCTGAGGCAGACATGGAAGTGTTTAGCTCAAAATTCTTTTTAAGGAAATCGAATTCCGTGAACTGATTATCCTTGTGATCTTCTTTGTGAAAGAGATTTCTTGAACCTCGGCAGAACTGAACTTCGACGGTATCTTCCAAGTGTGGTCTTGACATAGATTTTATTTTCCACTGAGATTGTCCTGCATGGAAACCACGGAAGTCTTTTGCAGTCATGTTAACGACAGTCATATTGTTGTTATTTGCACATGACACAATCTGTTCAAAACCGTGGAAATCAAACACATTACCTCCTCGCCTCTTCATCTCTTGCTCTACACAGGGTTGCCACAGGCTACTTAAATGCTACTTTTTGCTACTTTTTTTGTCACAAGACGACTTAGGAGACTTTTTGATGCAAAAACTGGCTAAAAAGCAACCTTTTTTCACTAGAGCTACTTTTTTGGAGACTTTTTATTTTCCAAAGCAAGTTTTTATTCGAAAATAGTTGAATTTTTTCACCCTCTTTGTTGCTTATTTAATATTTTGAAACCCATATTTTTTATTACTCTTCATTCCCATTTCATCATATTTTTCTTAAAAAATTTTTTCTCTTTATTTTTACTAAAAGCTTATTTAAAAATTTGTAATGAACACTGCATGATCAATTTGAACATCATCATTCTCTGTCAACTTAGGGCTGTACTCAAGTGCTGTATTGCCGGTTTTGCTTCACTTTTATCAAGTTCTACAATGTACTACAAAATATTTCTAATTGCTTTCAAAAAATGAAACACTAATTAAAATTGTAATTTAGGGCCCTATTCCAGAAAAAAGTCGGTAGCATTCCACTTGAAATTGACGTCATTACTCCTTTGTCAAACCGTGTCACTGTGCAGAATCTTTATGTGGATATGTTTTGAGAGAGAAATTAAATTACATCATCAAACCGATGCAAAACCATTCTGTGTGAGAGTGTCCGAAAAAGCTCTAAATTTCAAAAAATAAGAAAAATAGAATTTGAATTTAGCTTCCTTTGCAATATTCATCAGAATTTTCTGTTATAGATGTCCTGATCGCAAACCGTATCAGCATTCAAAGTTCTGAAATTAGCATTACATTGGTAGCAGATGGTATAAAAAAGAGTACTTTAGGTTATGAAAGAATATAAAATAAAATGTTAACATAAATGAAACCGGATCCCCCCTCCCCACCAAAAAAAATAAAATAAACAAAAGACTGATTTGAGAAAGGTAGTCACAAAATTAGAAGAAAAATTAAACTGTAAAATCAAGTTACAGGCAAAAGTACTCGTCATTAAAAGTGCTTCCATGCTTTTGAAGGCCTAATTATTACAACAGAGAAATTTGTTATTATAAAGCTGATTCTTGTAACAGAAGACTTTAGAATTGTTTATGCTGATATTGCATTCTTGTAATAACTATTTGCAGTGTTTTCTTAACAATTGCTTTACGTTGATTTTTCCTTGTAGTCTAATGAAAATAGTTCAGGTTATCATAGAAAGTAGTTTAAAGCTCTCGGAAAAAAGAGAGAGAACATTAAATAAAAAGAAAAATTAAACTTTTTACTGAACCAAAATTAAGCTAATTGAATGAAATTAAAATGGAATGGAATTAATAGTGGAAAATAAAAAAACAACTCCCTTTTTTCATAAGTTGCAGCAAAAGTTTTATCTTTTTTCCTTTGTATTAGCACATTCATTTTAAGTCTATTAAGAATAAAGGTGTAGATTTTTTGCTATTCAGGCCGTCATTTCGAGGTTCAAAGGGGGTCAATCCCCCCCCCCCCCGACCTGGAGAAATCAATGCATATACATGTAAGTAGTACTGCTTTTTGCCATTTTTTTGGTAAATTTACATTGTGTATACACCCTTTAAAAATTCGAAATGATGGTCCTGTTGGTATTGTATGATTTTTCAAACCGCACAGTTTGTTTATTACCACATTTATCTAATCATATGAATGCATCTTTTTTGTCTTTGTAACTTTTTTGATTCCTCAAGCTACTTTTTTGACATTTTCACGCTACTTTTTTGCAACTTTTAAAAAATTTTTAGGCTACTTTTGCAGCTTTTTTGTTGCATTTTTCCTGTGGCAACCCTGTCTACACCATGATAAACGAAATCGGCGCTCATAAATGTGTTGCTGGGTTCAAAATATCTAAAAGAAATCATCACTGCATTTATTTTGCTACTGTTGATCAGTGCAATCATTGTCGTAAACAGGCACCAATTTTTATATTGAGCAGTACAATTGTCCATTCAGTAGGCGATTGTTTTGCTATCTCTCTCCAGTTGTAAAGCTTTGACGAAGGATGAGGCCATTTCTTCTGCCTTTCGTCCAGCGATTGGCCAAAGCACAGAGTTGTTTTTTCTCTTATTGTGGGATACACCCGGAGTCTTCTCTTGATCCTCAACGGCAGCAAAGGTTTCATGGAAAACTACAATCCTTTTCGTAAAGCAGACTTGACTTGTGACCAGGAATACGGGGTAACATCATGACCTTCTGCAAGTCAACGCTGCGCACAACGTGGTATGGGTCAGGATTCTGCACCGCACTTTCAGCATCTGTCTCGTACCGAATCCTAGAATCTTTATCTTTTTCCAAATGATTTCTCCATGAGTTACATACATTGCAGTCGGAATCTGTCAGCTTGAGAGTTATGCCATGGCTAGGATGGTTTTGACGCTTGTATTCTACACACAAGTAGTGCATTGCTCCTCTCCGAGCTTGGCAAAACTAATGTTCATGTTCGACACCTTTTTTAGATAGGTTTTGTAGTTGCATGGTTTGTCTTGGTGTTTTTCATTATAATTTTTTAACATACTGCGAGCTGTTAATTCACTTGAAAGATATAGGCGTTTCGGGGTATGTTCCCTTCTGTAATGGCTAATGCTTGGATTATATGATAAAATATGACTTCGGATTGGATCCCGACCAATTTTCTTTCGAGGGGTTTGCCGACCCCGATGCGAGCTCGGAGGTGCGATCGAGTCATTTCCAGCAGTCTTGATAGCAGTTGTTATTATCTTGTCATTTTTCGGCTGGAACCCGAGGGTGCTCAGAAAGAAGACTTTGCAGACAGGAAAGGTTCCGGTGGAAATTTCGAGCGAATATTTTAAAGTAAATCTCCGTCGAAACGATTCAGTTGTCTTTCTTTTTAGAGGTTCTTTTCTTATTCTTTGCAAGACCCAACATTTTTTCTGATGATCAGACATTTTTAAAAAAATTTCTAAAATGTTCTTTCTTTCTTCAATGGCAATCATGTTGCAGCAATTTAGTTTGCAAGTATGTGAGTTGCAAGTACTTCTCGGGTGTAGTTTTTCTGCATATCGGGCAATGCGTTGAGGCTGAGTTCAACATCGCATTTTTGTCGGCTGTTTCAAACGAGTTGCCGCAACATTTGTTGCATCCACTGGAAGAAGAACATCAGCATTCTGTATGGAATTTTGAGTAGGGGATGAATTGGATAACTGCTTTTGTTCTGAATCCTCTGATAACAAGTAGTCGACAAGACGAACAAGTTTTGATTGCTTAAGGCATTGTCTAAAACTCTTTTACGTTCCTTAGTTGTCACTTGAGCAAAACTGTAAGATTCTTCAGTTATTTTTTAAAATGACTAGAAATCACTTCATGCTATTGTTTGCATCAAAACAATAAATCCCTTTGAAAAAAATTGGCTCTTTAAATGCTTGTTGCTTTAACAATGGTTTTCATAGAACTATTAAAAGGGACACAGCTTGGTATTAAACTGCGAAAAATATCGTCTGTTATTGAAAGCAACTGTATTTAAAATGAAACAAAGCAATGTAAATGAAGCACTTTCATTGCTGTTTGCTGTGTCTTTGTTGGTCGTCTGCCAAGTTTTCTTTGTGTATATTTGAAATCGTGAAAAATATTGTCTGCTAGTAGAAAGTACTTTATTTAAAAGAGAAAACAGACCGAGTAGAATCATTCTATTGCGAAACTTTTATTCATCGGCTGCTAAGCTTTGCTTGTGTTTATTCGTAGGATATCTTTCAGAACTCTATTTAAGCAAGAAATAGTTTCGTTTTACTACAACGACAAGGAACCCCGAACAAGAATACCCCGAAAAAATTCTCGCAAAGGAAATTTTTGGGAGGTCACAACGACTTCCCGTGACCTTCCATCAGAGAGCTCCTCCTGCTTGCGCTTAGTTGACATACAAAGGAAATCGCGAAAACTGTTTTTTGGGCCTTGGAACAAGTTTTGGCAGCGATCTTCGGGCAGCGGTATGGGTAGGTAAGCACTAGTATGTCGATAGTGCCGTTTACCTGCCCATTGTAGTGATTAACGCAGTTACTGCTAATTACCACTAATAAAAAAAGTTTTGTTTTTTTGCGGCAACCAAATAAACGTGTTTGTACCCTAAAACTAAAGTAGTATAGATCCTAAAAATGCAAAAAAATGAAAATCGAAAAATTTTCAGTTACTGCCCTTTACCTGCCCACGGCAGTATATTCTGTTTTATTTGTATGGATCAACAATTGAAAGTTTGATTTGACTCCGATAAAAATGTACATACATGTATATTATGTATTTGTAGCTGGTGTTGGTAAAACATCATTGATATTGTCCTTGGTGAGTGAGGAATTTCCTGAAGATGTACCACCAAGAGCTGAGGAGATCACTATTCCAGCTGATGTCACTCCAGAAAAAGTACCGACAAATATAGTTGACTATTCAGGTACTGAGAAGTTGTTTTACTCTTTCAAGTTCATTTTCATTTGCTATTATTATTATTATTATTATTTTCAATTTAATTTAGCTTAGTATTGTAAGATCAGTTAGTAGTTATTCATTAATATTCAATCCACTGTTTTTGAATTAAAATGTTTTTTTAAGAGAATCATTTTCATTAACCTTTAGGAACCGGGCGGTACACATGTTGTACCATAAGTCTGGTCGAGTTTAGAAGACGGGGTTGAGATTTTCACTCGAACCCTTTGGAGCCAGGGATTTTTTCAAGGTTTCATAAGTCTGGTACGACAGTTTATACCTTCTCTTTTCAATGGAAAAGAAATCTGTTGTTCAACTGTCGTACTACCTGGGTCGAAAGAAAAATTTCTATATAAACAGCCCGGATCCAAAAGGTTAATAAAGAAAATTTGGTACTTACCTAAAAACTCCACCTCAGTTACTGATTTGGCGGGTAAATCATGTTTGCCGATACATTTGGCGGTGTTTTTTTTTGGCGATTGCACACCCATGCAGTTATCTAAAATCGTCAAAAAATGCCGCCAAATGTAACACTAAATCTGTAGCTGCGGTGGAATTAATACATTAGTACCGAAAACTGTATTATTCAACTGATTCATATGAAGATTTGAGTATCAAAACCAGTTCGATCCTTGATTTTTAATTTATTTTATTTTTGCATAATTTGATAGCTATTGGTTGTTGGGTGATACTATTTAGCCCCAAAGCAACTAGGAGAGAATCAAATTTTATCTGGTTGAAACCCAGTTCCGAAATCCTGGTTTCTATCAAAACCAGCACATTCCATGCTTTCATTGAATAACACTTGCATAATAAGAGAATGTTTATTTAATACTTTCGCAAAAAGCGGTAGTGGAAAACAAAAATTCTAGATTAGCCCTTGATAATGAAATTTTTATTGAGAGCATTCTCTGTAAACTCGTAATTGGCTGTCCGGACGGAGTATTTTAAAAATAATCAAGTGTAATAAAGTAATTATGGCTCTTAATACAAGTAAAACATTAATATTTGTAGCCCAATTGTATTTGGAGCGATAACAATTTCATTTTGTTTTCTAGAAATTATTTAAGCACCAAAAACACAGTCCCCTCGCTGTCCCACTCCAATAGTTTAACACTTAAATAGACAATATTACAAAAAACCTATTTACACTCCATAAATTTGGCAATTAATATCTAAAAGTAGAATAGTGCTACAATATCTTTTTTATGAAATATGGTCTAATTACGTATTTCTACAACTTAAAATTGTCATATAAATTCTGTCCGGAGATTTTTCAAACAGTCCCCTGCAGTAGCGTACATAGACTAAGGTGAGCCCCCAGCAAGATTTGTAAGTGCGCCCCCCACCCCTATTAAAATGTAAAAAATATGTTCTCCGTGTAACTTTTAGTGCTATTTTTCTGCATTGGGCGCCCTCAAAGCTCTTGCGCTCCCCCGCGCCGCGGGAGTTGCGGGGGCGCTATGTACGCCACTGGTCCCCTGCCTCAAATTCAAAGCTCCAATAGAAAAAATCTGTTACTCTTGCAAATGTTTTTTGTCATGAAGTTTAAAGTAGTCGGTGTGAAGTTGCTGAAATTGCTGAGAACGGTGTAAAAACGATACTTTATTTTGTTTGAGAGCCACATTTGTGATGAAAGTGTGCATCAGGGGCGTTGTGCAAACAGTCCTCGGGGAAGTGATTTTATTAATGTCAATTAGTTTAATTATGAAACGTATTAGTTATTATGTCCACGATTTGTGCCTACATTTTCAGGTAGTCTCGTAACTAATTATGTTCTAATAGTTTTGCAGATATTACGCAACAAAGAGTAAAAACACAGTCCTGCCTAGTTATACTAGGCAGAGGACTTACCCCCTATCATGATTTATCAGAAAAACATAAACTTCAATTGGCCCTCTTTCGAACCAAAGTAATAGATTCATTTTTTAAGCAATAGTAATATAATTATACGAAAGGTTTAAAAATTAAGCATTGTTCCCACAATCTTGTAAATCCTTAAAAAGTTCTTGAATTTTATTTTGCCCACTAGGGGCCTGGAAGAGTACTTGATTTTCTGATAAGTCCTTAGGCGTTTTGGACAATTGGGAAAATAGTTGATTTTGATTTATTACTTATTTTTTCATGTATAAAATATGTAGGTTTGTGTTCCTTGAATTTTCTTAAAAAGTCCTCGAATTTGTTTCTTGAGTAAGAGTGGGAACTCTGTAAAACTCATTTTCCATAAATGAGCTAGTTCTTGTTAAGCATTTTTGACTTTTGTGTGTCTATTTGTATTGTTGTAAAACTTATTATAGTATTTTATTTGATACATCCATTTTTATTAATTAATGCATTTGTTTATTTTTGAGTATAATTTGGCTAGTAAATACATGTGACCTTTTTAAAAATTATTGAGCTTCGAAATTTATTTATTCTTAATTCTTTTTTTAATCATACTGTATCATGTTCTAGATACGTATTTCCTAGTTTGGATTTGGCTTGAATATTAATTTTCAATATATTACGCAAGGCAATCAGATTTCAGCTCAAGCCAGTATGGCAAAGCAATGTGCATGTTTTCCATATAAATAAAATTCTTCATTTTATTTATATGGTACACTCTTCAAAAAAATGCATTGTATTTGTTGTACTTTTAATCAAAATGATGTCTAATTTTTTTTTTTTTTTTTTTTTTCAACTTCTACCTAGCTCAAGAGCAAAATGAAGATTCTTTAGTTGTAGAATTGCATAAGGTATCCTTCACCTTCTTTACAACCCTTTTATTAAACTGTTGGGAGGTTTTAATTGATGAATATGAATTTTTCGCTAGATACAGGGGTGATTGTGTTCCGGTAATTTACCGGATTTCCAGTATTTTCATGATTGATTCTGGTATTTTCATGTTCAAAAATACCAGAAATGAAATATTTTTAATTATGGGTTTATCTTCCCACCTACGGATTTTTTTTCTTTTCGAATTTTCGATGATTATACCGATAATTATTAATAATATTCTTCATCAAATAGAAATGTTCAGATGAAAATTCTAATTGTTTTTTTACCTTACTAAATTATTTTATTTGCTTCCAATATGAGAATCAAATTTTTCTCACTTTTGAACTTTTGATGTTTATTACCCTTAGACAGGAGACAAATAAATGAAATGCAACAAAATGAAACAAATGCAACTTTTATTACTTCATAAATGCTTTCGCACAACAAACAGTAATTCTGTTAAACTTTTGTTTTCTCCTTAAAATATTTTTTTGGAAAGAATTGTTCATCACCAGCTCAAAAGTAACTTTATTACTCATTTACAATTCAATTAAATGCATGTACAATATTTTGACTAAAAACTATTTGAATATATGGAATGTGTTAGTTTATGAAAGGAAATTAATTATTATGTATGTATAATTATAAAATTAGGTGTGCTTAAGTAATAGGGGCCTTGGTTTAAAAAAAGCACCCCCCCCCCCCCCCACTTTAAAACGTTCAGGTATTTTTTTATGAACTCACAATCACCCCTGTCGATACTTTATAACTTTATCTATTTCTTAGAATAGTTTTTTGCTCTCCTGTTTCACTTTTAATGTTTACTGACAGACCTAAAGAGGTCAAAAATAGCAGTCTTATTGAAAGATGATTATGAAGCTGTATTATATTTTTTTCGTGCTAAATGCATATTTAATAATCAGCCAAATATAATGTTTTATTTTATACTTGTTTGGTAATGTTTCATATCGATTCGCAGCGAGTAAAAGGTATGCACCTGCTTGAATCATACTCTCACATATTGCAACATACAAAGTGTTGCTATGAGGGGTGATTGTGTTCCCGTATTTTATCGGATTTCCGGTATTTTCATGATTGATTCCGGTATTTTCATGATCGAAAATACCGGAAATAAAATATTTTTAATTATGCTTTTATCTTCCCACCTCAGGTATGTTTTTTGCTTTTTCGAATTTTCGGTGATTATACAGATAATTATTAATAATATTCATCGAATAGAAATATGAAAATGCCATTCTATTTTTTTTTTACTTTTATAAATTATTTTATTTGCATCTTCTTCAATTTTGCTTCCTTCATTTCAAACAATGCAATTGATTTGCATCCGATATAAGAATTGAATTCCTCTCATTTTTTATGCTTATTACCCATAGTTAGGAGACAAATAAATGAAATATATGTTTATTTATATATTTTTTGGAGATAATTTGTAAAACACCGGCTCAAAAGTAACTTTATCTTACTCATTTACAATTTAATTAAATTCATGCATATAATTTTGACCAAAAACTATGTGAAACTAATCTAATGTATGAAATGTGTCTTGTTTGCTTATATGAAAAGTAATTAGTTATTATGTATGTCTAATTATAAAATTTGGTGTGCTTAAGTAATAGGGGCCTTCGTTAAAAGAAAAAAAAAACGCCTCCCCCCCCCACACACATTTTCTTGTTAAAACTTTCAGGTATTTTTTCATGAACTCACAATCACCCCTGTGCTATTCTATTTACTTTAGTCTTGTTTATGATCCACCAATGCAAGAGACAAAAGATGACTCAATTAAATGTTCAAATTTAATAAAGGTATTAATTGCTCTTGTATTGACTTGTTCGAACTCATAATAAATAAGCATGTTTAAATAAATTAAATGTTTCATTTGTGATACTGCCTATATAATGAAGTAAACTATATGTACAAAGTAAATTCATTGTTATTAAGCATTCAAAATCCAAATTATAGTAACTTAATTAATATTTTTCAAAATCCAATAATTTGATCATTTTCATAGCATTTCTAGGAATTGCACAGAATTTTAATTCTCTTTTTGGTAACTACCACAAGTAATGCTTTTATGTTTTCACCAACTTCCATGTTTATTGATTAAAAATTAATTACTTTTTAGCTAATTTCAGTGCTTTAAAATAATTATAAGTTTGAAAGATAATAATACCTTTGAACTTTAAATCAAATTGCATAATCAACGAAATTTATGTTTTGTTCTTTATTTCTAAAATATAAGTCCTTAGAAATTTTACTATTTGAATTCTGAGATGTTCTTCTTTTCTTTATAGGCCAATGTCATATGTATTGTGTATGCTGTAGATGATGATGACACCATAGATAAAGTATTAACCTTTTTTTTTTTCATGTTTTGTTATTCAATTTTCGGTTCAGAAGATGAATTAATATCTGAGCAGTAATTGAAGCATCTAAATGTAGTACAGTATTTACAGCAATTATAAATGTTTTGTAGATTACATCATACTGGTTGCCCTTCATACAAGAACAATTAGGTGAAAATCATCAAATTCCAGTTGTGCTTGTAGGAAACAAAGTAGATCTTGTTGAATACAGTTCATTAGAGGTGAGACTAATTTTATTTTTAAGTTTTTTGAATTGCTGTCTTAATTTTTTTTATTTTGTTTCAATTCCAGACAGAGATATTTAAACTCCCCTATTAGCATATTTTCACGCATTGAAAATTGAAAATTAAGGGTTACTACAGATAGGGTAAAAGCACCAGTAGTCGGCCATTTAAGAGATCTTTTGTTGATCTTGGCTAACCTGGAACTTTCAGCTATCAAACAGCAACAAAAACGAGGTAAAAGTTTAGAATGAACCTTTCTGATAGTGAATCACCTACTTGTTTCAGAAATTAAAAAAAAAAATGTTAAAATCCAAGCTGTTGTCAACACAGTAAATGCTCCAGTAGTCGGCCACAGAATCATCTTAGCTGAAAAATAAGCAGAATCGCAATCTTGGATGTGATGGGCACACCATTCATAATTAAATGACTCATCATTAATTCAAAAAAAAGTACCCAAAAACTTAACTGCCACTGGTTGATGATTGAGGATAGGTACATGAATGTGTGAATGCGTCATATCTGATTTTGAATTAAAAATGTACTATTTATGAGGAGTTTTATGTCATTGTGGCCGACTACTGGAGACTGGCCGACTACTGGAGCACTTACCCTAATTCATTTTTTTGAAACTCATGTATTGCTCATGCAACAATGAAGAAGGTGTAAAAGCATCCACAAACTCATTGAGGTTTTGAATTGTGTTGACAAAATGCCATTACAGGTGCAGTATTTTGTAGATGGAGACAGCTCGAGAAAAGCGTTTTTTCCCCTATTATTTATTGTTATACAATATACATATTCATCTGTTCTAGCAGGGCTTTGGAGGCACATTAATCGCTTCCCTTACAAATTTTTTTTTGAATAGAAAAAAAAACAAATAAAATTTTTTAAATTTGATTTTTAAATACGAGAAAAATAAACACAAACGAAATATGTAGATTTAAAGTTTAATTTTTTATAGGTGTAAAATCATTTAGGTTCACCCGAGTTTTCTCAGGATGATAATTACCTGAAACTCATACGAGCCTGAGATAACTGGGGATAATCAGGCAAGCGGTTAATAATCTTATTAATGTATCCCCACTACTAAAAGTGTTAAAGGAACTCAAGACAGCATTAATGTGTCTGTTATGACGGACCAAGACATTGCCAGTGCGACACTGGATGCAACCAAGAGGTAACTCATTCACAAAAATGACACCACTTTTCTTGTTTTGTCGCTGTTTAAAACTACTGCATTAATATTAGATTAATATATTACCAAACATTGATGAGTTCAAGGTTATTTTCATGTACTTCTCATTGTTGTAATTGCAATACTTTGATATACAGGGTGTCCACTCCAATCGTGGACCAATAGCTAATTTCTAAACCGTTAGAGATAAGCATATAGTTTATTTAGGAAAAAATCTCCAAATTACGAAAGGAATTTTGGGTCTATTCAATGTTTTTCAAAAAATCAAATTTTGAAAGAGTTACGAAATTTAAATTTTTATACAGCCCCCCAGTCCTGTCAATCATATTTAGTAAAACATTCTTGACACTGTAACGTTTAAAACTAAAAAAAAATCACTCTTCTACCACAAAAATTGACCGAGTTATGACGTTTTGAAAAATCAAGATTTTGAAGGATTTCGCATACGGTCCCTTAAACGATCGCTCGATGACGTCATGAAATAATGCAAAATCTTGATTTTTCAAAACGTCATAACTCGTCATAACTCGGTCAATTTTTGTGGTAGAAGAGTGATTTTTTTTTAGTTTTAAACGTTACAGTGTCAAGAATGTTTTACTAAATATGATTGATAGGACTGGGGGGCTGTATAAAAATTTAAATTTCGTAACTCTTTCAAAATTTGATTTTTTGAAAAACATTGAATAGACCCAAAACTCCTTTCGTTATTTAGAGATTTTTTCCTAAATGAACTATATGCTTATCTCTAACTGTTTAGAAATTAGCTATTGGTCCACGATTGGAGTGGACACCCTGTATATAGAGTAATAGGTGGCTCGTACGGGGGGGGGGGGGCAAGGGGGGATTGCTCTCTCACTTCCGAAAGTAAAGGGGTCTTGCTCCCTCACTTTTCAGAGTTGAAAATTAATTTATCGATTTAAAAATGAGCTGTTACTCAGCGGATTGATTTATTTCACTTAAACAAAAGCTGAAAATTCCAAAAAGTACTGATATACCCATTACAGGTTTTTGTATGCGGTAACTAACAAGTGTCCCGTTTTTAGGCTACTGGGCATAAAGCGGTTAACCATGGACTATGACTAAATCTTACACAGCCAGCTCTCTCCGGCGCTGCTTTTTTTATGCATGAAAAAGTTCAGATATTGAATGATAAAATAAAATTGTTTCTTTGGTAAACATATAAATTTTATTTTGAATTTAGATTATCCTACCGATTATGAATGCATATGCAGAAATAGAATCATGCGTTGAAGTGAGTACACATCTATGCTTTTAAAGTGCTCTTTAATGCCTAATGCCTACGTTAACGAAATTTTTTGTGCCATAAAGCTTAAAAAGGGACTGTGTTCTCTTAATTTATAGGATTACACATTTCTTTTCAATTTAAAATATTTGTATACTTTGTAATCAAACTTGAATGATGTGAATAACTTTTGCTCATTTATTCAGTATTACTTTGATTAAAAATATAGGTTTTGTGCTACCAGCTAAGAACAATTTTTATTTATAATGTTTTCATTCAAAACTTGTATTTCTAAAAAAATCCTGCTATCTACTGACAGTTATTTTTTACTTCCTTTTACGTAGTAAAGGAAGTATTGTAATCGCGAAAAAAAAATCACTCAAATTTGAGTCTAAATTTTGATTTTGCTCACCCCCGAATGAATGTTCAGTAGTTTTTTCGACCTGTCAGCACGTGCATATGTACCTACCAACATATAAGCAGCCGAAAAATTCTTTTCAACCACCCCCGAGTTAATTACGACGAGTTTTCTCATGACGTCTGTATGTACGTATGTGCGGATGTATGTGCGTATGTGGCTCGCATAACTCAAAAACTATATACCGTAGAAACTTCTAGCTTGGTATGTAGGCTCCAAATATGGTCTAGTTGTGCACCTCCCCTTGTGGTTGCATTTGAATGTTCCCAAGGGGGTGTTTTACCCCTTTTTTGGGGTAAATCAGTGTTAATTTCAATGCAGACTCAAGTGATATGAATTGGCGCGACCACTTGGCGATATGTCGCCAAGCTTTTAGTCGCCAAGTGTTTGACGCCAACTTGGCGACAAATTTGGCGAAAATTTTTTTTTTTGAATTTGGGTTCAACTTGGCGCTATTGGCGATATTTTGCGAAAAATTCCCTGAATGATATTAAAATCAGCAATATTTAGAAAATTATCCATTGTTAAATATTTTTTGCATTGTTTTGTGGCAGATTAGGGGAGTAAATATTTGAATTGTTACCTTGCTCACTCCGAGCACTTTTTTTGACACTTAAGGCAACTACTAAGAAATTTACACGTAAAAGGAAGTAGTGTGGGGCCCATACCAGATTTTTTTTTATCAAAGTTTATGTATTTTACTCTTTTCTCGTGAATTATTGTTTCACATTGTAAAAATTTTTACCTGTCCAAATGTTTAATAAAACAAATTTTTGTTCAAAATTTACTCACATGTTCGTGTTTGCATATTTAAAGGTTGCTTTGTATTTGTACTAGCTGCCAGGGCAGCTAGATTAGCTTCCTGCTGCATTTTGATGCATAACATCCCTCCCCTAAACTTTTACCTCATTCTGATGTTATATTATTTGATATAATTTAATGTTCATAAGATTTTAAGACATAAAACGCACGTTGCCGGCTAATGAGTTTCATGTTTGATTCAGTTGAGCCTTTGTTCAAAATTCTCATTATCATTAATATTACTGTTTCATATGAACCACTGTTTATAACAATGGATTTCACATTTAATCATTTAGGACAAATCGCTTTAAATTTGACTACTTATTAATTGATATCTTCATTAATTAAAATCGTATAATTCTGTAAATTAAAACTAATAAAGCCTGAAAAATTACCTATTCAAAGTTATTCCCAGCTTCCCAGTTTATGTTAATTTCTGATTTTATTTCTTCTTTAAAATGTCTTTTTAAATATTATATCATAGGCAGAAAAAAAATTTGAGTAAAACAAGTATGTACCCTCTGGGGTCTCGTAACTTTTGAGGGACGATTTTTCTTTCCTTAATAAAACAATTATTTTTTACATAACATTTTTAAAATTATTTTTCCTGTTCATTAAACATCCTTTGTAACCAGTATACAAAATATCTTTGGAAAAAAACTGTCAGGCATTAATGGGTTATTCATCTTTTACAGAGTGGGGGAAAATACATTGCAGCTATGCAAAATAAATATAATCTTTTTTTTTTTTGGCCTGAGTACATTTATCTGTGCTGTGCACTTTTATATTTGAATAAAATATTTTGAAGATCGTTTTTGTTCTAGTTACAATGTTTCATTTTAACCTCTTACCACCCAGTGATCTATTTATAGATCACTTCCCTCCTTGAAAACAATACCGTTTTATCATTTCTTATTGGCTGGTTTCTTCACACATGTGGCTACACCCCTAAAAACTTTTTAACCCTTTTTCCCCCTTTCAGTCCAGCAGGTAGCGTTTGTCATGTTCCAGATTCATAGTTGAGTTTTCAATTCTGGGTACAACAGATTTTTTTTAAAAAGTATATTATACTTTTTTTTAGCTGGTTTTAATTTTACAAAATCTTTATTCTTGATTTACAAAATTGGTATCTTCAAAGATAAGATTAGAGGAAAATTAACTACTTTTTTACTACCAGAAACGCCCCGCTTTCTATTTATAGATGATCTATTATTTCAACTAAAATACTCTAAGTGAATAAAACTTTATCTTTACTCTATTTATGAAGTATGAAATGTCATTTCAAAAGATTTTTAAAAAATTTTCATTTTAAAAGAGTTTGGGCGCTAACAGGTGTAATGGCTATTCGTGCGATGCAATAATGTTCAACAGACGAAACAACATCATTTTTATTCTACTACCAAACAACTAAATGGGGATATACCCGCTATAATTTCCGAAAGATTACAACAACTACACTAAGTACAAGAGTTGAGGCGACACTAGCTAAAAATGGAGATTGTGGGCTGTATTTAAAGTAAAAAAGTAACCTTTTGGGCATATTGGTGCGTATGACGAAGAGAGATTCGCCATTTATCGCTCTGTGGCACCAACAAACGGGTTAATTAGGTAAAAAATGTTGAGTTTTAAATAAAAAATTATAGTAGTTGACAAATCGTGTGGTAGCAGAGATAAATAAGGCAAAATTTTCCTAGTAAGAGAATAAATTATTTATTGTGCTTGAATTTTTTTCAATAGTATTGATCTCAATTACTTTTACATTTTAGTGCTCAGCAAAAACATTGAAAAATATTTCAGAACTTTTTTATTATGCTCAAAAGGCTGTACTTCATCCCACCACTCCTCTATATGTTACTGAAACAAGAGATGTAAGAATTGCTCTTTTTATCTCGTCCTTTTTCTTGCATTTCATAATTGTGGCATTGAGTTTTAACTCTTAAACTCTTTTTAGCTGACTGAAAAATGTAAAAAAGCTCTCACAAGGATATTCAAGGTAAACAGGAAGGCAATTTATTTGAAAGTTTCGTTTCATATTTAAAACAACCTGATTTTCAATGTCCTTATTTATTTATTTATTTATTTATTTTAGATCTGTGATTATGATAATGATGAAATCTTAAGTGATTATGAATTAAATCAATTTCAGGTAAGAACACATGCATTTGATGAAGTTTATGTGGGTGATTCTCAAAAGGTGGGAACAAAAAAGTTAATTTTAAGCAATTTCAAAAATTTTCAAATTTGACATCAATTTTGTTTTTATCACATAGTATGTGCACCTAGAACATGATATATAACCATTAAAAGACAGCTGGTATTTGTAAAAATTAATTATTAGCAAATTTAATCCACAGTCTGTAGGTAACAGATTTTGGACATCCTTGTCCAGTAGGTTACAGGTTTTGGACATTATTATAATGTAAGTTTCGGAATTTTCGATAATTGTTAATCTGATTTTAAACTTTTCCAATGAAAATTTTATTTATTACATTATAAATTTTGCAATTGAATAATAAAGAGGATTAATGAAGTACTTGAAAGGTTCTTTATACTGGTCTTCATGGAATATTTTTTTGGGGGGGAGGGGGATTTTAAAGAAATTATTCAAAGACAAAAAGGCATCATTGAAATAACTAACTATATAAACTTGTAATGATTTACTGAGGCAAATAAGACACATAAACAATGAGATAGAATTCAAGAATTAAAATAAATATTTAAGTAAAAAATAATTCAAAGACAAACATTGATATCAGTTTTAAGTATGAATATTTTTTTCTTATATTTTAGAAGAATTTATAATGTTACCTGAAAAATAAATTAGTATTTTTACTCAGAGATTGTTAAATTATATTTTTAAAAGAAGAGAAAAAAAATATTCCAAAAGAATAAAAGGATTTTTTTTTTTTTTCATTTTGCCAGCGCAGGTGATAAAGTTGCCAAACGGAAATCCCCTCTGGTAACCTCCCTGCTTATCATACGCTGTGTGTGGTCGACCAATGTGGTTTACTTGGCGATTTTTGCCGGTTTTTGTTTTCGTGCGGTTTGTTACCATTGTGAAATCGAACGCGTTTCTACTGTTATTTATGTTATGTTCAATTATAACGTATTAATTATGCAAAATACCAATGTATTTAAGAAACTAACACGAAAATAACTTTTTTAATTGAGTTAAAAGACAGTAGACATCTATAATAATAAATAAACAGAGAGAATTATCGGCGCCTAGATCGTTACACAATTCTGACATCTCAATTGTATATTCAAGAAAAAAGATTTTCTTCCAAAGATACTGCATAAAAACTTAAGAAAACACTTTTCAGCAATCAATAATTGATTTTAGTGGTAGATAAATGCGTGTAAAACGTATACATATTCTATTTAGTTTTCAAAAAATAGCATTATCCAGATCGTAATGTTTGGACATACATCAAACTGCCATCTAACTTTTTTTCTAAAATTGTTTAGAAAATAAACAATATGTCCTTACTTTTGTTATTTCTAGAAAATGTTATCAAAAAAATATTCAGTTTGAGATTCATGCCCTTAATTTTCTTTGAAACACTTGGAAATAATTTAAAAAAAAATTTTTTTGAAGGTATTTTTGCTCAGTTAACATTTTAACATTTTGAATGTCCAAAATTGTCCCTTTTAGGAAGAAGAAACATTTTTTAAAGGTATTTGAAAAACATTTTAAAATTAATTTATGGCAATTCCTGTCTCAATAAATTTGCAATAAATTTGCTTTGAAATATTGGAGTGAATTAAAATAATAGTTATATGGTGTAATAGCTTTAAAGTTTAGGTCTGTGTTTGCTCTCACCTTTTGAGAACTGCCCATGTGTAGATTTGATTGTTTTTTGACTCTAATATATGTTTCGTTTGCTTGCAAAAACAAATTAAAGTTTTTGAATGTAATATGTTTGCTGTATGTTTTAATTATTTTTCTTGTTTCGTTTGTGGTTGAATGAATGGATGATCATTTGTTTACATATTACATGTTGCATACTAGGCATTGCCCAATGCAATTTTGGACATTTGTCTATTTTTAATTGTACCAATAACAAGCAAAATGTTTCCTGTTTTATGATTTTTATTTTATCTTTCAGCAATATTGTCATGAAATTTCCACTTAATTAGAGATTTCCTTGTTACATACAAGATATCAAAAAAAAAAAAAAAAAAACTATAGCACAATTGAGTTTTTTTCAGAATGTATTAATTTGGAACTCTTTAAGTTTTATTTTTTGGCATTCTATTTATATGTCTCAAGCATGACTTGGTAAATTTCCTCATTAATTGATATAAGTAAATTGTTTGCATTATATCATGTGCAAGGCATTTTATGAAAAAATAACAAAATTAATAAAAGTTTATCTTAATGTTAAGGTTATATAAACTTATTTTCAATAAAATATTTTTATAGTTAATATTTAAAAAAAGTAGAAGCACAATAAATTGACATCATGAATATTATTATATAATGCACAAATTTAAGTTAAGTACTATGCAGCATTCCTTTTATTGAAAAAGAGAGAGGAAAAGAAAAAGGATTTTTAGTATTTTTCCGTAATGGCATTTCTGAGTGCCTGACTGATGTGCTCAAAAAAGTATTCTAAAGTTTTTTTTTACTGATTAAATGTTGCTAGTGTAAAGAATATTATTTCAGTTATACTGAATTTTGTAATCTTAATGTTTTAGTACTCTACAAAAACTGCTCTTCCAACTCTCTTATTATGTCAAAATATCTCATTCTATATGTAACAAAAGTCAAAACGTATTACTTTACCTATAAGCAATTAAACTGCCAGCTACAGGCCCGTCATTTAAGGGAGTCAATTGCCCCCCCCCCCCCCCCCTCGCCTTTGGGCAGTCGATGTGTTTGTATATAACTGTGTGTAGTTTTTATTTGAAGTTAAAAATCAACAAAAATAAAGCACAAATAAGGTAGAAAGTACAGCAAATAGCTATTTCAAGGCTATAATGGAGCCCCTTCCTCAGTGCAAGAAGCCCAGCAAACTACATGAAAGCTGTAAGAGAACTGAGCGCGAAGCACGTGGACCCTGGTATTTATACCTAAAAGGCCAGTGTTCATGAACTCACTACTGGAGGGGGAAAACACCGACCAATCAGCGAGCTGCAAAACAGCCCAGGAGAGCGAAGCAGTGGGGAAGACAGCAAAGGAAAGTAGGGGGAAGAAAAAAAGCGCGGGAGTAAAAACACCAGAAGACGTAATAAAAAATTGCTTCCAGATGTCAGGGGAAAATTAGTAGTTTTTATAGTTTGACGGCGAAATTGCAGTGTTTTTGCACCATTTGACCCCCCCCCCCTCCGGAAAACCTCGAAATGACAGGCCTGGCCGGCTACTATTGCACATACATTGTTCTTGGTTGTTTTTTATTGCAGCTAGTCATAAAATTTCATTTCCTTCACGTTTTTAAGCTCAAAGGGTGTTCGTGTAAGTTCAATTTTAATGCCAGTATTTGTTCTAATATAAGATAGCAAGAATGGTACTTTTTCTTCGCAAACAATACTCTATCAAGTTCTGTATTAGGGATTTCAAACTGTTATCTTTGTAAATGAGCCAAGTTGCTAAAATCTTATCCAAAAATTAATTTTAGGAACAATCTACCAACAAAGTGTTGTTTAATAAAATGTGCAATTGGAACGCTTATGTACATTTTCAAAATGCAGCATGCACTTAAGTTATATAAGACACTTCACAATAATATGTAAGAAATTTAAGTTTTGTTCTTAGCAGGAATTTCACGCCAAAGGCCTCCAAATAAATTCTCAATTTGCTTTTTTTTCTCAGCATTATTTTTAGCAATTTTTCGGCATAATTTTGAGGATATAGGACAGGGGTGATTGTTTTCCAGTATTTTACCGGATTTCAGGTAGTTTCATAGTCGATTCTGGTATTTTCATGTTCGAAAATACCGGAAATAAAATATTTTTAATTATGCTTTTATCTTCCCACCTCCAGAATTTTTTCTCTTTTTCGAAGTTTCGATGATTTTTCCGATAATTATTAATAATATTCATCAAATAGAAATGTTCAGATGCCATTCTATTTTTGTACTTAAATAAATTATTTTATTTACGCATTTTTTTATTTTGATGCCTTCATTTTAAAAAATGCAATCGATTTGCATCCAATATGAGAATCCAATTTTTCTCATTTTTGATGCTTATTACCTTTAGTTAGGAGATAAATAAATGAAATAAATTTTTATTTGTATTAAAAAACCATAACTTCAAAATTCTGAAATTCTGTGTCTTTTATGAAAATCAAAATATCAAACAGTTAAAAATTGAAGCTCTAATTTCAATGTGTTTGGTTATGAAAGGAAATTAATTACAAAATGTGTATAATTATAAAATTAGGTGTGCTTAAGTAATAGGGGCCTTGGTTTTAAAAAAAACATCCCCCCCCCCTACACACAAACATTTTCTCTTTAAAACTTTCAGGTATTTTTTTTGTGAACTCTCAATCACTCCTGATTGGAGAATTCGTTTTGATGTTGAAATTTTGGAGAGACTTTTCCATTCGAAAAGTCTTGCACCAAATCTGAGTTCCTTTTCCTAAATTTGCAGTTTTATCGCATTTGGGACAGTGGCAAATGCTTAACATGGACCCTGGGTAGACTTCAGGGCTCCACGTACCTACCACAGCACGTGATTTAACTGGTCAGTCATGAGCAATTTATTATTTAAAAAAATAACTCTGGACTCCTTTTTAATCCCCTCTCTTTCTTTTTTTTACAAACTTTAGAGAAGATGTTTCAATACTCCTTTGCAACCTCATGCTCTTGAAGATGTGAAAAACTTAGTGCGAAAAAATGTTGATGATGGGATAAGAAATGATGGTTTAACTCTAAAAGGTAAGATCTTAATTAATTAAAGTCATTCAAGGAAATTTTAAGCTGCAATTTCTTTATTTTCAAATTCCCCACTCATGTTTCAGTTGTTCTGTTGTATTTCTTTGATATGAAACAGCAGAAACTTTCCTAAACAATTGTATAGCTATAAAGCAGTCAGTAACCGCCCCTAAGCAAGGGCTAAGGCAGAAACATGTAATACACCACCAACTCGACCATTTCGATCCATGGACAGCTGATGAGAGCAGAATAAGCTCGAAACAGCTGTCCATGGATCTTAATGGTCGAGTTGGCGGTGTATTGCAAATTGTGTAGCTTTCCAAAATTATAAACTGCAGTCAAAATTTGTTAAAACAAAAGACCCCAATAGACCTTAGAAATCAATTTGTATTAAGCATAGCTCATCTAATCCGAGCAACAATAGAAAGCAAACAATACGACAGGGATAGTAATGTAGTTGGTCTTAACCGTAATTAATTTTAAGCGCCTTTGGATAATCGAGGTTCAACACGACAACTGATTCTGATTACCTTTCTACTGAACAAGGGCGATGGGAGGGGCGATCGCCCCTCCCTTGAGGGGCTCTTCTGCAGCAGTTTTTAGATTTTGAAGTTTAAAAAAGGCAATTTTAGTTGACCTTTGGTGGTATCAAGAAAAAGGGCGGGGATTCGGGGCTGTGATCTCGAATTTTTTTTCGAAATGAAAAACTAAAACATTTGTAATCAACATGCTTTAACACGGATGCGTTGCAAAAAAAAATGGGCAAGTAAGAGAAAAAAATCAATCGCCCCTCCCTTGGATCGTTTCTGCATCCGCCCTTGCCACTGAACCTAATAAGAGGAAATAAAATCTGCTTCTTTCCATGGGAAATATACAATGAGTGTATGTGTCTTACTCAGGAGGTGTGCTACAGAGAAGAAAATTAATTTGTTCTGAATATTAAGTGTTATTCTGACAAATATTTTCAGTATATAAACTAGTTTTTGAAAATGCACATACATTTTAGATTTCTTTCAATGTTTTTTTTTCCTGATAATGATCATTAAGAAAATATGTCCTATCTTTTCCACCTTGAATCAATGCTTTATTTGCATAATTTTATTTTAAATTCTTTCCAGGGTTTCTATTTCTACATGTTTTATTTATTCAGAGAGGAAGGCATGAAACTACTTGGGCTGTGTTACGAAAGTTTGGTTACGATGATAACATGCAATTAAATAAGGATTACCTTTGTCCAAGGTAATGTTTAGCACTTCATTCTTATATACCTTGTCATTAATGAGTTATTGCTCAGTAGTAGCAGTTTACATGAAGAATGTTTCACGGAAAAGTTCTAAATGCGTGTCTGTTTGTTGTTACAGGTTAGTTGTCCCTCCTGGTTGTACAACAGAGCTGAGCCATCAAGGGTATCACTTTCTTACCACACTATTTGAAAAATATGATCAGGTAAGTGTGATTTGTAGCACCAAATTTGTTACGCAATTTCAAATATTTTTAATATGTGCATATATTTATTTAAACCTTTCTTATAATTTTGGCAACCACATCAGTTATTGTAGTTTTTAGTAATGGAAAAAAAATCTAAAAATATTTTTCGAAATTTACTTTCTTCTTTCACAATGGAACAACACAAAAAGAATTTTAAAAAATGGCCTTTATGTCAGGGTTGGCAAGTTTTTGACAGTCGGAGGTTTTATCCGGTTTTAACCGTGGTTTTTACCGTCATGTCATAAACCCCTTTTTGACATGGTTTTTGACATAAGTGTCAAAAACCTAAATTTCTGTCCAAAACATGTTTAAATTTGATATTGATAATCAAAGTACATTTTCAAATGAATTTGACAATTTCTGATTTCAGACACTGAAGTAAACTTTTGGAGTTTTAGGTTATTAAAATAAAGTGTAATAAGCAATCCTAATCATAATTGAAGGGCTCGGGAGTAAATAATGGTAACTAGCATTTTAAAAAATCAAGCATATGGCTTTTGAATATGGCTTTATTGCTTGGAGGAATTACTGTAACAGATTTTTTTATTTTAAAAATGAAGTGCGTACATTAAGTGCTGTGTGTCTTGGGTATACTTAATAAATTTTTACAAGTGATTTTTTTAATTTTAATTTGAAATAATAAATTTTAACTAATAAATAAATAAATAAATAAAATAGTTTGATCAAAAATATTTAGCAGATTTGTACACTGAGTACTAATTAATTTAGTTTTGCTTTTACTCAAAATAAAAAAAAAAATCACTTTAACCCTTTCACTGCCATTTTTTCTGAGAAAAAAATAAAATAAGTACTTAAATACATATCAGTTATATTGCAAATAATTGTTAAAATTTTGAAAAAGGAAGAAAATTACACTGAATTGTCAGTGATATCAAGGAATACCAGCAAGACATGTCATCACAATAATACACAGCATATTTAGCCCATAGTGTCATTTGAAACTACGGGACATAGATGTCCCGTTGGTAGCGAAAGGGTTAAAGTAATGATGTAAAGATTTTTAGATTGATAAAATAGCTAATTAATAGTTATTAAAATATTTAAACAAAACTACTTTAAAAGCTCAATTTAACTTTTAATACTTTTAACTTTTTTCATGGCATAACAAATTAATTTAAAAGAATGAGAATTAATTTTCATTAAATTTATTAATTGAATTTTTATTAAACTTGACTGATGAGGTAACTAATTGATAGTTTTTAAACATTTAAACAAAACTTCATTAAGAACTAGATGTAAGTTTTAATATTTAACTTTTTTCACGGCAAAACAAGTTAGTTTAAAAGAATGAGAAATAATTTTCATTAAATTTATTAATTTAATGTTCATTAAACTTGATTGATAAGATGCATAAATTTTAATATTTTTTAGGATGAAAAACCTTATACGTTTATAAAAAATCTCAATAACCACTGTATTTGAGTTTTAGAGAGTTTTTCGACAGGTTTTCGACGTTTTTGACAGGTTTTCGACGGGTTTTTGACAGGTTTTCGACGTGTCATGTCAAAAACTGGTTTTTGACGTCAAAAACCCAACCCTGCTTTATGTTTTTAGTTATGTAGTTATGTACCCCATGTCTGCAATAGCTTAGGGCCCCGTTAAGTCTTAGACCGGCCCTGCCTGGAAATAGTTTCACTACTAATAGTTTTTCTTTTGTACCAAGTTCTTATTTAACTCAACATTTAATTTGGATGATATTCATAGAGATACATGCAGTATCTCTCCAGCTCTTTTATGCCATCCAGAGATTGCGGTTTTGTCCTCCGTAGGACTCATCGGTTTTGTCAAATTTTCACTTTCAAATTTTCTTAATCAAACAGCAAAAGCAAATATTTTGAGATTCCTGTGCAAAAAAAAAAAAAAAAATGTAAACTGTAGTTTACTGTGAAGTTTAGTTAACTGTATTTTGAAATTTCATATATAAATATGTGGCAACATCTATAAAATGTAAATTCTGTTCAGTCAATCATGACTGTAACTATAAAATAAGCTTTGCCGATTAATGCAATTGAGTTGCTTGCATCATTATATTTTTTTACGCATTTTATTTTTCTTATAAAGGTATGTAATATTTTGCTTCTAATTAAACTCATACTATACTGCTAAAGAATTTCATTATTAACGAATGAATTCACAAATAAAGTAATTTATTTCTTTTTCAGATAATTTGAACTTATGACCCTTTCCTTTAAATTGTATGTGTGCCGGTTCATAAAATCAGCCGCTTTATGAAATTAATTGTCCTCAAAACAAATGGTTTTAATAAGTGGCAATCACTGTAGCATATAAATAGTTGAGATTCGTCCAACATGCCCCTGGGTCCAACAACACCCATCATCCCCTAAGTATTTACCGTATTACCAGCTGCCATGCCGCAAAAGTCGAAGGTCACAGGATTTTCAATAACACTTGCCTGGTCCTTTGTTTTGCCGGAAAAACTGAGGTTTGAAGAAAGATATTACAATACTAAAATAAATACATATTCAACTGAAAAGTTCTATTCTAAAGTGCTAACACGGAAATCTTACCTTCTCTTTTCATCAAAATTGAATTAGTCACCAGGTAATTCTTTTTAAAAATATTCTTTGTAAAAATTGTTCTAAATAAATTTTTTTATGGTCATTTGTAAATTTAAAACATCAAAATAAAATTTCTGAAAAAGTGGCATCTAAATAAAATGCATGGAGGTATAAAACTGTAAAAAGTGATTGCTCATTTTCAGCTCTACTGCAGGTATCACTTTTATACTCAGCACGGCAGTATAGATCATTTTATTAGTAATAAGAAAGGGTTTAATTTTGTAAAACATGAATAAACTATAGTAGTATAACGCACCATCAAACTACTACGATTTTTTTTCATCTCAACCTGAAATTTATTGGTTTGTTTTTGGAAAAGAAGTAGCTGTGGAAATTTATTATAATTTTTCCTTGCAGTGGGTTCCTTTGGGGCTGAAACTGGGGGAGAAATTTACTCTTGTTTTGTTTCAAAATGAACCTTGAATTATCCGGCATACTGGTCAACCATACCGGCATACCTGTCCCAGCATGGCCGCTAATGCAAATTAATACGATAAATGTTTCTTGAAATGCACATGTATAATGGGTTTTGTTATTTATGTTTTGTTTTTGACAGGATAAAGATGGATGCTTATCCCCGTCTGAGGTTTCTGATCTATTTAGTACCTGTCCAGTTATCGCTTGGGGTCCTGAAATTGTCAATGTTGTACCTACCAACGAGAATGGGTGGATAACTTTGCAAGGATACTTAGCTGAGTGGACGTATGGTTCTTTTTTTTTTCTTTGAATTGTTTTTGTTTGCCTTTTCTTTTTAAATTTTGGATGTAAAATTACATGAAGCCTCTCAAACTTTTCATGATTATTAATTAATGATATAAAACAATGTTTTTAAAGCTTAAATTGCAAAAACTATTGCATATGCAGTATCTTCTAAAGTTATTCATACTTCAGTAGCAAGTTGTAGTAAGAACAAATTACACTGGCATTGAATATCAAGTGCAATATTTTTTTTCACATTAGCTCTATGATGAAGGGGATAGAGAAAGAACATGCCTCAACAGTCATTGTACAGTGAAATTTTTATTTTTGGATGATTTAGCAATTAAAATTATCAGAGCTTTTTTTTTCTGGGTATTGACATTAAAAAAATTACTTGGCTGTAATTTTAACTTATTTATTCCAAAATATTGTACTTACTACAAAAAAAGGGCTCATGAGTAAAATAGCAAAAAAGATTTTGATAATTCTTATTTTTCATCATAGTTATGAATCATTTCAAAACTAGTTAGTTTTTCCCGGTCTATGTATATGGTACATTTAATAAATTTGCAAATGTTACTAATGCTGCAGTTATGTCTGAATTATTCACTAAAAACCATTGGTGTAACTGATTGGATGAATTTGAATTTATTAGCATTCTGTATGAGTTGCTCGTGGCAGAAACAAGGATGTTAGTATGCTATATCCAAATTTACTGTTTTTTTCTATTCAGGTTAATAGCTGCCTTAGATGTGAACCGTTTAATGGAGTTCCTGGCATATTTAGGCTACATCTCTTCCTCTGATGAAAATCAACTGTCTGCAATTATTGGTAATAAAAGTTCAGTCCTATTTAAATTCAAGGGTTACTCGCGGAGCTGCCAACTGCTATGAAAAGATTGTAGTTTCTATTTCTGAGATTTACAGCCGTCAACTACGACACTTCGAAAATGTGACTAAAACATATAATTTTCCTTTTTCTTTGTAATCTCAAGAAACATTTCAGCCATTACTGATAATATCTATATTTAATCATTAAGATAATATTGCTTTAGTGTTCAATAATGTTCCAAATTTTTGTTTAAAAGTCAACAAAATTAATTTACTGTAACAAATGATTCAAAATAGAAAATTAAATATATTTTTTTCTTAAATCTGTTGCTTTTCCTATTGTAAATTTAAATGTAATTTACTTATATTCTTCTGTTATATTTGTTGTTTAATGCCCCTCCCCCCCCTCTCTGTGTGTGAAATTCACCTGTAAATTTATATTTTCAAAAGTTGGCAGCTCTATTTTCGTAATTTAAAGTTAAATTTAAAGGATAAAAAACATGTGGTAATGTTTTGTTGGAGATGCTGAAATTGTATGTTTGGTTAACAAAAATTTTAAAAGAAAAAAAAAACTCTACTTGCGTGAAGCTACAGTGTGGAAAACTGATCCCAGTGCCCCTGTTTAGTGGATACCCTGAACAATTAGGAAGACTTTAAAAATGTGATTTACTGATATGGCCACGTCATTCCTAATGTACTAATAGTCTAAGAGCTAGCAATGTTTTCGAGTGATTTTTTTTTTCCCCGGCAGTAAAATATTTGATTTTCATTATCTTTTATTTATATGAATTAATTTTACTATTTCAGTTACAAGGGAGAAAAAATTAGACTTGCAAAAACGCCAAACTGGTCGAAATGTATTTCACTGCCAAGTAATAGGACCACAAGGTGCTGGTAAGGTAAGTCCGACATATTGCCTTTACTTAGCAATTTGAAAATTAAATTTCCTCATTTGTTTTTGAAGGAATGTATTTTATTTATGCTTTATTATATTGTTTCATACCTTTTTTTTTTAGACTTCATTTATGCAAGGCTTCATTGGGAAGAACCTACAGCAGCAGGCTTCTATTAATAAAGCTCAGCTAACACATTACACAGTTAATTCATTACAAGTTTATGGACAAGAGAAATATGTATTGGTAAGAGAGATTTTGTTTTGTATTAAAAAAGTTTCATGTGCTTGTGCACTATAAGCACACATGTGATTTTAAGGTTAAATATAGAAAGAAACAAGGTCTGTTAACGGACCCGAAGCGAGCATCTGAGACTCAAAACGAATGATTTCTAGGTTTAATTTAGCTCGCTATGTTAGGATCTATTTAAGTCTCAATCATTTCTATTGCTTGAATTCAATTTATTAGTTGTAAAAACATTTAAATTTTGTTCCTTGAAGATTATTAATATGATTACCATAATCAAGATTATGTATAGTAGTTAACTATTTCAATATGTTTGAAAAATGCTTCATTTACTAATTTGAATAAGTAATAAGTAATTGTAGTAAAGAATGTAAATTAATGAATAAGCTTTTTTTTTAACTTGATAACTTCTATGTATTCTTATACCATATTGGTGTAATTTTAACTAATTTTTGATAGAATAGTAGGTTTTGTCAAAATAGGTCATTTAGTTTTCAATAACATTAATTTTCACGTAATTCTAAATTAGTTTTCATAAAATTCCAAAAACAGGATCCAGACAAAAAATCCTGGATCAACTCCTTGATTTTTCATTCTCTTTGCTGAAAATAATGTTAATTTTTATACTGTTTTGTTCAATTTGCTGTTAATCCCATTAATCTTTGCTTAAAATTATTATTGTTTTGTTGTAACCTTATCCGTAAGTTGTTTTGCACCATATTTGGCAAAAAAAACACCATGCCTCCCCTAGCTTGGCATTATTCCAAACATAACTAAAAATTATAACTTTTGTTAAAAGACAAGCCCCCCTTGTAACTTTTGCAATATGTATGTCTTTCCCTCAATGTAAACAACAGCAAATGAAATGCAAGAGGGGGAAAAGGAACATTCATTTGTAAATGGATTTGTCTTGTGATCTCAAATTTGCAGAATGATCTCTAGCGGTTATGTAACTTTATATAGTGATTTGGATTTTAATTCTGAATGGAATCATTCTTAGCTTCGGCTAGTCTGATCAGTGTTATTTCTTCTGGGAAGCCATTGTGCTTGTAATATTCTTTTTGCGAATGTGTCTGTGCTATTACTGCTGATTTTAATTACGTGGTTTACATTCAAGTGAACCTATATTATTGATCTGTGCCTAATTGAAGGATGTTAAGTGATTGTTACCCAATCTACTGTAAATAAGTGAATATCTGTAAATGAATTTATTGTGTTTTTATCTGGATTTCAGTCGTCATTTAAGAGAGTTTTAAGGTGCGACGGACTCATAACAGTAATATTTGAAGAAGCAAAATATTTCCCATTAAGTTTAACCTTTAAAAATCTATAATAAAATGAATTTATTATGTTATGCATTTATTTTTTGTTTTCAGTTACATGAAGTGGACATATTTGGTATGAACGATACGTTGACGCCTCCAGAATTGTACTGTGATGTAGTTTGTCTCATGTACGATGCAAGTCATTCCCACTCATTTGAATACATCGCGAGATTATTTCTGGTAAGTTCGTGTTGCTCATCTACATAATATGCATTGTTAAATTGCAAAATGTATCAACTTTTAAAATATATCTCTATGTATACATTAATGTGTAGGTCATTTATCCCTTTGACACAGAATGTCTGCTCGGACTTCCCCCTCAAAGTCCGAGCAGGCTGTCTCAACGTGACGAGGGGGTGGCACTGGGCGGAGTGGGCGAAGTACGTCGGGAGCGTATGCTCCTGGTAGGGCCACCCAAGGCGTGAAGGCCACTCCACTAGGCCCAGCTAAAGCCTGCAGGCACCCTTTTCCCCACCAGAATATGATTTGTGTAAAAATTGCTTCACTGGGCAGGCTTCTCCAGACCACATTTTATCTTGCCTGGGTCTGTCCACGGAAGACTTAAGAGATAGACCGGGTCTTGTCATTGACTTTTTGAAGGTGAATGATTTGTTGGACTTGATCTAGCTCTGCTAGATCCCGGGGATTTGAAAGAAGAAGAAGAAGAGAGAATGTTCATACTTTGTTAATTATTCTGTATTAATTTATGTCAAAATAAGGGGAAAATAATATATTTAGCATTTTAATAATTTTCTGGTTATGAAGTACAGTATAGGACGACGGTGTTCCTTTCTGCGTAAAAGGTAAAATATTCATGAAAAATCGGTGTTTCGTTCTGTGAGACACCAGTGTCTCATTTCTGCTTCAAAGGGTTATGGAATAGTACAATAAGAGAAATGTTTCTATTTACCTACTTATCTATCTTACTGTTGGAATAAAATAATAATTTTTTTTTAATGTGCTCTTTATTGGTTACTACATTGATGCTATCTTTTATTGGTGCCATTTTTAATGAATCAAATGTATATTCTATATGTATTCCCAATATTTAAAAAATACTTATTAAAGACAACACATATAATAGCCTATTAAAAAAGATGTGTAAAATATACACAAGAAAACGCCTCTAAAGATAAAGGGGATTGTATTTTAAAAATACTTTAGCAAATTTAAACTTCAAGTCACTCATGGGACTCAAGTGAGGAAAGAATAGCTCCTGTATGAGCAAAGTTTTAGGCGTTGAATTTGGCACCTTGGGTTAAACATTCAGGCGTTAAATCAAAATTTTTGGTCAATGCAGCTAAGGACCGTTTATTTCTAACACTGTTAACATACATACGCATACTTGCCAACTTTTGCGGATTACGAGTAAAATGTACGCATTTTGGTTTTTTTTACGCATCAGTCCCAATTTTTTACGCATTTTGAAACCTAATTGCATCTGCCTCTGTAAAATTCTCCAGTTATGTTTTGCTGTGTGATTCTACATCATGAATTTCACTAATTTTGGCCTTTCCATTTTTTTCATATTTTTTTTATCTGATATTCTGCAGCAGAGAACTTAAACAGCAGTATAAATGATACTGCTGTTTTTAATTTTTCAAAAGTAGAAATGCTGTTTTTTAGAAAATAACACATTTAAGTTTGATTTTACACTGTCCTTTATGCCGATTTAACTGACCACTGTGTCACCTTCTTGGATTTCGCATGTTGCATTTTAACCCACGCGACGCCGGGCATATCCACTAGTTGAATTATAAAATCTTTCTCTAATTGAAGAAAAATCCTTTTTTTCAGAAATATTTTAGCGACAGTAAGGTGCCTGTACTGTTTATTGCATCAAAAGCCGATCTGCCAGTGTCTGTTCAAGACTACGCCCTTCAGCCCATGCAGTTCTGCGACAAGCACAAGTTACCCCCACTTCAGCCGTTCACAGCTTATGGAGTAGTGCGGAAAGATGCATACGTGAAACTCGCAACAATGGCGGCTTATCCGTAAGTATTAATTCGCTGGCATGTGATTTTTCAGCATTTTTACTGAAGTTAGTAGTTTTGAGTCGTAGCCTGAGCATGTATAATCACCTTTTGGTGAACTTTCAAGCAAAGTACAGTCCGGAAATTGTCTTGTAGCTTTTTTAAAATCATTTTTTACCAAATAAAATTGCCATAGGAAAAACTTGACAGCATTTCATTTTCAGTCCCAATATTAAATGGTTTATCCTAATCTGGACTTTTTAAAACACTATTGTTTTCAGATGTGACAATTTTTGTCATAGTATTTCAAAATGACTTCAGTTTGAATAACTTTTAAGAACAGTTTTGAGCATTCGGAAAGTTTATCAAAAAAAAAAAAAAAACTCGAAGCTACTGCAAATGACTCAGAATTATTCTTTTTTTCCCCTGTGTTAAAACTTAAAGTTTTGTCTTAAAATAGTTGAATTCAAAAATCTGAAATGTAAGCCATCCCTTTTCATTTGAAATATTATCTCATTCATTTAGTACACAATATCAAAATTTTTTGAGACTTAAATCTTCAAGGAAAATTTTTTTAATTTTCATTATTTTGTTCATTGATTATTCTTCCCCATAATATCTGTCGGCGATCTAAATGCTTCACAGAATTAAGAAGAGCCCTTTAATGTATTACTTCTTTCATCGTCTATGAATTCACAACAGGCCAAGCCTTTGCAGTTTAGTTGCTATCATGAGCTTTCTCGCGAAGAAGCTAATAACTTTTTTTTTTTTTACATTACAAATGTTCCTACTATGCTGGCTTAAAATAAAGTTATTTCTTTTAATCAATACAGTCCATTTCTCTTTTACTAACGGCCATCGACAATATTCAAATATGACATGCATTTCTAAAATGAAAAGTCAGTATCATTGATGTTTGCATATATAACAACAGGGGTCTGTCCAGGCTTTTTCACAGGGTCCGTTTTTTGTGAAATACTAAATAATTTTGTGAAAAATCAAATAATTTTGTGAAAATCAAACAATTTTGAAAAAAAAATGCAAAAATAAAATTTTTGAATTTAATAAAAAATAAAAATAAATTTCATTTATTTTCCTCTTAAAACAGCGAATTAAACATCAAAAATGCGAAAAATCAGATTCCTGTAGCGGATGCAAAGAGATTGCAGATCTCAAAGTGATGGCATCAAAAACGTAAAAACGGCATTTAAAAGAGTTCATTTTGGTAAAAAAATTTTAAAGGTCGATGATAAAGACAATATTAATATCTGTTAATAAAAAAAATGCAAAAATAAAATGAAACGATCCATTCTGTGTTTAACATTAAACTCACAAAACAACAGTTAATTTTGCTTTAAAAATTTAAAAATAATGATCTGAACAAAAAATGAAGTGAGTTTTCATTTATTTGCCTCCTAATAAATAGTAATTAGCTTGAAAAATAAGTAAAATTTGATTTTTGTATCGGAAGCGGCGATCGCATTTTTCAAAATGAAAGCATCAGGAGTATAACAAGAAGTTCTGTCAAGAACTAAACGAGCCTACTTTCCCGTACATCGACATCGGCATTCTCGCATCTGATCATTATTCTCTTGATTATCTGAGACTGAAAATTATGTCAAACATACCTTTTTAGCACTTAGAGCTGATTTCGAAAAGCAAAATATACCCCTCTCATCAGATGAAATAGACACGCAAAAAGTAATTAACGAATAAATAAAGTTTTGTCGCACCTTTTAAAGAGTGTAACTGTTACAGTTCCTCCATAGAAAAAATCCTCCATCGTTTTCAAAATAATAATAATAATAATAATAAATGAATCAATAAATAAATAAAAGTACAAAGAGCATCAAAACACATTTTATCAAAGAAAGAAAAAAAAAAAACTCGTCCGTTAATAAAATGTCTTGAATATCACTTTTAATCTGTTGCCAGTTGTTAAATATAAATAAAGAATAAAATGTTCTCGTGAATGAAAAATTTTTGTTACAAAAAAAAATCGTCTGCCAAAAAAAAATAAATAAATAAATAAAATAAAACAAATGAATAAATAAACAAAAAATCGTCTGCACAGTCGGTCATTTTTTTTTTTTGAGCCTGCATTTCCGCCATGTTTGCGGAGTCGGAATCAGAGTCCTCACAGAAGATTACTCAGAAAAGTACTTTACAAACATTATTTATCAAAACCATTTTCTTACAAAGTTAGTTTGAAGGAAATTCGACTTTAAGTTCAGGATCAACATTCAACTTAAATTCCTCGTAGGCGCTAATGTTAAGTTTTTTTTCTGAACGGTTCAATATTGATCGACAAATGGTTCAAATCAAAAAGCGAAATATGGGAATGTATGGGAAAGCCTCTCCGAGATCTTTCAAACAAAAAAAAAATTGTTCCATTCGGACGGCTCACTCAAAAGTAATTAGATGGGGAAAGGTTGCTTGAACGGTTCACTGTTGAACGAAAAAGTATTCCAATTGAAAATTTAAATACGGTAATAAAGTATCCTTGCCGAGATGCTTCAAACAAAAAAAAAGTTTGTTTAAATCGGACTGTTCATTCAAAAGTTATTAGGGGTGACAGCTTGTTTGCACGGTTCAATGTTGAATGAAAAATTGTTCAAATCGAAAATGTAGATGCGGGCATGAAGTATCCTTGAAAAGATCTTTCGAACAAAAAAAAGTTTGTTCAAATCGGACTGTTCACTCAAAAGTTAGCATCGCGGGACAGGTTGTTTGAACGGTTCAAAGTTGAACCAAAAATTGTTCAAATCGAAAAATCAAACATGGGAATGAGCTGTACTCGCCGAGATCTTTCCAACAAAAAAAAGTTTGTCCAAATCGGAATGTTCATTCAAAAGTTATTAGGGGGGGACAGACAGACCGACACACAAATTCCCCATCTCAATACCCTACTTTCAAATTTTTAATTTTTCGATATTCATTTTATCTTTTTATTTTTTTAACTTGGCGATATTTTTTTAACTTGGCAATATTTTTTAGATGCATTAAGCTACTTTTAATACTTTTTTCGTCTTTCTTTTATTTTTAACGGGAAAGTAGGCTAAAAACGGTAAATACAATTTATTAAAGTCAAATAATTTTAGAATTCCATTTCATCAGGTTTATATGATGAATGTCATTAATAATCATCGACATATTCGCCAAAAATTCGGAGGAAAAAATACGAAAGTATGGAGACGTAGCAAAACAGACAATACGAGACTTCCAATATTAACAGACGAAAAATACATTAATTATTCCGAAGTATAATCAAAACACCACCCTTGTAAGCATTAAAAGAACCACAATTTTCTGCCGAAATAAGGTCAAAACGTCACACCAAAGACGTCAGATGGCGATAATTTTAAATAGGTGGTCACTCTATTTGAAGAAATCCCATTTTTCCTCCAACCCTAGCGATCTGTTTGCAGTTCTAAGTTTATTTCGCGGATAATTGCGATTATTTATTCCTTTTTGTTCAAATTAAAAGCAGGGAGAAAACTCCTTACTCTGCATTTCCAGAGAAATCTGTAATAGCAACATTGCAGTAAGACATTTTAATTTGCATATGATAAAACAAACAAAAGTTGTTAATTTCTTTAAAAGCCAACAAAAAGTGCTACATTTTCCATTTAAGATTTATCGCTTGCCCAAGCGTAGCAGGCAGGAAGTGTGCAGACTTTTGTTTTTCCTCGCAAAAGTGGCAGATAAGCGATTCCCTTCTTTAACTTCAAAAAAGGCGCAAAAATTATGGGCTTTTTACACAGAAATATGCTATGAGTTATTTTGATTTCAGATTTGCTTTTTGAATAGATAATGGGTGAAATGTCCATTTAGTTTGATTAGCATTTTGTGAAGGGTCCGTTTTGCTCGATCGTATTTTTGTGAAGGGTCCGTTTTGCTTGATCATATTTTTGTGAAGGGTCCGTTAACGGACCCGAATTTCCTCTGGCCAGACCCCTGAACAAGCATGTATAATGTCATTTCAAATTATTTTTGAATATCCACAAGTCAAAATGAAATAATTTTAATTCTCCTTAGTGTCTACAAACCTGCTTGGAAGCTTCTTTGTCAGTCCAGGTGTGTAAACTCAAGAATATATTACTTAATGCATGCTGTAGAGTAGGATTTAAATGTTCATCTGTTTTTGCATGAAAATAAAGGTGCTTGAAAATTAACAGTAATTTAAAAGTGTTTACTAACTTTCCAACAGTTTGGCAATGGTGTATATGAGTAATAAAAATATTCTAAGTTCTTGTAATTAACGTTCTGAAAAGTTGAAATAGGTAGCAATCCAAAGAGCATTTCAAGATGTATTTTTGATTGAGGATTGCTGGTTGAGTTAACACTAGCTTATTGCCCGGGTGCTTATTAATATAACATAGCCTCAAAAAATTATTTGCATGAATTCTTTAATTGTTTTTTTTAACTTATTTCATGCTAAAATGAAATGGGTGAGCCTTAAATTGATAATTCATTGTTGATCATAATCTTTGTTGGTAAATACTCGTATTTAAATGTGTTAAATTTTAGCAGTTTGTATGCTTAAAGGCTTATCTCTATTACTCTATGTATTCAAAATTAAAAGGAAATGGCTATTTTGGGACAAAAAATTTGAATGTTGAGTTTTTAGATTTTTTTTAAATTTCAAAACCCAGACTATGAATTTTAGTGCATCAAGGAACTCCTGTGCTAATTTTGATGAAAATCCAACGAAAACTGTGGATTTGTATAAGGAACAAACGTACAAATATACTTACATCCATTTATATATATATAGATTTTCATTTGTTATGTGTTCTTTGTATCCTTCAGTTTTGTTCTTTCTAATAAGTTGATGCATCAATAGTTTTACTGTTTATGATCTTTAATGTTTCACAAATTAATTATGTAGGAAGAAGTAATTAGATTAACGTAAAGATGAACTTTTTTCTTTCATACACTATGTCAGATTCACAATTCATACTAATACCTGCCCTGTAGGTTAATCAAACCCATGAATATTTATGTAAAAATTCATATGAGTATCTCTACTAATAATAAAGCTGAAAGTTTGTCTCTCTGTCTTTCCTTCTGTCTGTCTGTCACGCGCGTAGCGCCAAAACCGTTCGGTCGATTTTCATGCCACTTGGTACAAAATTAGTTTGTAGCATGTAGTTTTGCACCTCGAAGCGATTTTTCGAAAATTCCATTTCGTTCTTTTTCTATTCGAATTCTTAGCGGAAATTCGATAAAATAGGGAAGAAATATTTCACACACATTTTCAAGTCTTATGTCATTCGATAGCTTGGAATTTTCTGCACAAAATGAAGTTTTTTCGAAGTTTCTACGATCATCAGGAGAGCTGTAATAATTGTTTTTAGAATCCCAAAATTCAAGGCTTACCTTCAGTAAAGCAAGCCAAACGATTCTAAAATGGTTCAGCTCGATAATAAAATTTGTTTGAAAAGAGAGACGAAAAGAATTATTTTATCAACGGAAATTAACTTTTCATGTTGTTATCATGGTTACGTGTTCACACCTATTTTTGTTTCGTTCTTCTTCCAGCGTCGCCAGACGTAGTATTTTTGATACTACGGTAATATTTTTTCGGCCCAAATAAGGAGCGTAGTATTTTTCCGGCAACCCTGTTTCCAATATACTAATGACTTAATTAAAAGATTTGGCGGATTTTTTTTTTTTTTTTTTTCATTTTCATAGATTTCGCATTTCGGCAACATTGATTTTGGCAACGTTTTGAAACAGTATTACTTTGTAATATTTTTTTTTTAGAGGAGGCGTAGTATTTTTTTGTTTCAATTCTCTGGCAACCCTGTCTTTTCCGGGTGAAAATGCTTTGGGACATTACTTGGCGAGTTTTTGCGTGTCTCGCGGAAGTGAAAGCTCCGAGAGAAACTACGCAAAATAGCCAGGGTTACCACGCTTGGCGCGCCTATCGCCCATTTAGCGAGAAAAGGGTACCTAAAACACAGATTAACCAAATATCGTATGAATTGCGTTATTGCATCGTTCGTTTTGTTTTTAAAGCTAGGAAATAAAACTTTCTTCTTCTTTTAAACTTTGGTAAGATTTCTGTTGGTTTCTGTGAGCAACAAAATTGTTCTTATTTTCTCTTTCGGCTTATTTTTGTGCATCTTCCCTTAGGGTTGCATTCGAATGTTCCAAGGGGGTGTTTTACCCCTTTTATGGAGTAAATCAGTGTTAATTTCAATGCAGACAAAAGTGATATGAATTGGCCCGACCACTTGGCAATATATCGCCAAGCTTTTGGTCGTCAAGCATTTGCCGCCAATTTGGCGACATATCACCAAGTTGGCGAAAAAAATTGTTTTCTTTTTATAAATTTGGACTCAATTTGGCGCTATTGGCGATATTTTGCGAAAAATCCACTGAATGATGTTAAAATCGGCGATATTTAGGAGATTAATCATTGTAAAACATTTTTTTTTGCATTGCTTCGCGGCAAACTAGAGATATAAATGTTTGAACTGTTATCTTGCTCACTCCAAGCACTATTTTAGCACTTAAGGCATCTACTAAGAAATTTACACATAAAATTAAGTAGCGTGGGGTCCATACCAGATTTTTATATCATACTTTGAATGAATTATAGTTGAATTACAATTAAAATAGAGCATTTTTTCTGCTATATCAATTATTTTACAAATGAAATTTTAATTTTATACCACGGGCAAAGCCGTGCGGGTACCGCTAGTGAAGAATACAACTGTTATAAGTGGTCTGAACACAAAATATTGATATTAATATCCTCTTCCTATTTCATAAAAGCAAAACAAAACATGTTTTGAATGGAAAAAAATTCTAGAATTTAACGACTCTTAAATTTTTAGTTCTGTCATTTTTTAAAAGTTGTTTAGCTTTTTGATTACTTACAATAATATTTTTAATGTGACTGCTCCGGTAAGATTTTGTAGTATAGAAATAAAACGATGGAGTACAAAAATTGTTCAACACTTGTGCTTTTTTCGTTAATCTTTATATTAAATAATTAAAATTAAGCTGAAATTTGAAAGCATGTCGGTAATATCTTGCCATCTAACACTGTTGTAGTTATTTCAGGCATTTACCGTTAGCGCAAGACTCGACTGTTTGGGTCAAAGCTGGTCTTGGCATGGCTGCCGTAGCATTAGTCAGTCTCTTTCTCGTCAAAATCATCAAGGCCGCATCGGAAAATAGGTAACGAAGAAGCATTTCAATCTGTGCTTTTGTTTCAATTTCCATGCTTTCAATTAAATACAGATTATTATGACTATTATTGTGTTATTATTATTGTTGTGCTTTAACCCTTTATGCACCGACGGGACTCAGAAGTCCCACTTATATTAATTTAGTATTATGAATCCTAAATGGCTGTAATCATGCTGAAGCTTTTAAGTTCCACCACACAGGTACCGACAGATGGTACCTGCGATCGGGGCCGACAGTAGCCCGATCGGTAAGGCATCGGACTCGTGACCGGAGGGACCCGGGTTCGATCCCAGCCGATCAAAGATCCACCGTCTTCATTAATGGTGGGGGACATTAAAAATGTCTCCCCAGAGGAATCTGGAACGTGTGAAGGTACCTGTGCGATCGGAAACAGTTTTCTTCGGGCCCTGAGACGTACAAGGCCTTAAACCACCCAAAAATATCAAAATTTTTATGCTCGGTAAAAATATTTTTTGATATATTTGTAACTCAAAAAAATTTATAAAAATTCATTGTTAAATTAATCTGGAACAAAAAAGGGTTAAGTTGGTATGTGTGCCAGAAAACTATAAACAAGCAGTCAAATGCCATTTAATTGAACAAAAGAACTTAAAAACATTGTTGGCACTTGATCTGTATGCTGTAGAAATCTTGGACAAAACAGAAGCACTAATTATTCATGCATAGAAATTTTCATGTTTAAGAAGAAACAAACAATTTTTCAACTCTATAGTTGAAGGGTTAAATGAATGAAGATGCTGTTTCATAAATCAATGCTTTCAGTACAACTCCTTCAAATTTGCTTATCAAAAAGGGTACCATCCAGTACTATGTTTTTTGTATAAAATTGCAAAGTAATTCTCTTTCGTAGTTTTGAGCACATATTAAAACAGTTATGTAACATCTTCAGTCTATTCAGGCTGCTGTTAATTTTTCTCATCAGATTTATCGCCGTAAGTTTTGAATAAACTAGATTGAAGAATTAGGTCCAATTACATTGTCTTGTGTATTTTATGCATTTTCAATTTTTTATTTTAATAATTACTACAAAATCATGCTTGATGATGATGTATTTGCTGCAATTGACTGATGTTTGTGTCTCTAACGACCACAACTTGTATTTAGAAAAGGAACTGTTGATTGTTAGAATTTGATTACATTGGATGCTTAACAGATTGAGGAGTTGTTGGTATCTTCTTGCTATTAAAATAATGTTCTGTATGAATATCATATAGAACCTAAGACATTTTGCTTCTACTATTTTAGAAGCTGTCAATTGTGCATCAGAAAATACATTTCTTTTGGAGATTAAAATAAACAATGTTGTACGACACAAATTACAATTATCTTAGACTAATGCACAATCTTTGTAATGCATCATTTTAATTCATGCAGCATTTTTAGTAGTTCCGTTCAGAGGCATTTGAAAGTATAGTAATCATGGCTGCGATTTGTTTATGCATCAAACAGAGTATCTGTTTCAATAATTTGCTAACAGTTTTCTAAAATGGCTTACATCTAAATAATTCTTGTCGCAAAAGTTAACCGCAAGTCCAAGTTCTACAAGAATTCGTTAAAGAGATTCATTATGAATCATTCCAAATGAATTGTACTTGTCACATTTTTTTTTTTTTTTTTGTAAACTGGACTCCTAAATTCAGGGGAGAAATAAAGATAATGGAGCGGATGTAAAACGTATGGACAGACAATAAAAACAAATAGTACCTCATGTAGGAAGTATAGCATATGTTCCAGAGATTCCTTTCATACAAAAATTTTAGAATATTTATCAGGGGTCAATCCAGGATATTTGACCAAGGTCCTGTTTTTGGAATTTTGTGAAAAATGGTTTGGAATTTTGTGAAAACTAATTCATAATTTTGTGAAAAATAGTTACAGCAAGAAATATTCCCGATCATTTTTAAACTCTGATTTTTGTGATAAGTCCGTTTTCGAGTGTGGGATTTTTGTGGGTCCATTTTTGAGTTTCTGAATTTTGTGAAGGGTCACTTTTTGAGTGATGGAATTTTGTGAAGGGTCCTTTAACGGACCTAATTTTTCTCTAGATTGACCCCTGTTTATATATAATATGTATGTATTATTTCTTCAATTATTTTATTTAACCTTTTAACTGTCATGCCCGAGATAGTCTCGGGCACAGCTGGTTTTTGAAAATGTCACGCCCGAGTATTACTCTGGGTAATCTTTTTTTTTTTTGAGTGCATCATATTGTTATACCCGAATATATATATCGGGAGACGTTTATTTCGCCTTCATCCCTTTGTCAAACCCGACTGTTTCTCGGGTTTGTCCTTGGAAAAGTGTTAAAAATCAAAATAACTTGACAGTTAAAGGGTTAATGGGATGAAACAGTACTTTCTTGCAGGGGTGATTGTGTTCCGGTATTTTACCAGATTTCCAGTATTTTCATGATCGATTCCAGTATTTTCATGTTCGAAAATACCGGAAATCAAATATTTTTAATTATGCTTTTATCTTCCCACCTCCGGATTTTTTTTTTCTTTTTCGAATTGTCGATGATTATACCGATAATTATTAATAATATTCATCAAGTAGAAATGTTAAGATTCTAATTGTTTTTGTACCTTACTAAATTATTTTATTTGCGCCCGATATGAGAATCAAATTTTTCTCACTTTTGAACTTTTGATGTTTATTAATTACCCTTACTTAGGAAACAAATAAATGGAATGCAACAAAATGTAACAAATGCAACTTTCATTACTTTTTAAATGCTTTCGCACAACAAGCAGTAATTCTGTTAGACTTATGCTTTCTCCTTAAAATATTTTTTTGGATATAATTGCTCATCACCAGCCCAAAAGTAACTTTATTACTCATTTACAATTTAATTAAATGCATGCACAAAATTTTGACTAACAACTATTTGAATATGTGAAATGTGTTAGTTTATGAAAGGAAATTAATTATGTATGTATAATTATAAAATTAGATGTGCTTAAGTAATAGGGGCCTTGGTTTTAAGAAAACATCCCCCCTCCCCCCTTTTTCTTTAAAACTTTCAGGTATTTTTTATGAACTCACAATCACCCCTGTTTCTTGTCCTATCTTCCAAAAAAATTATAAATTAACAATTGTAAACAAAACAAAATGCTGTTTTTTTCAACGAATATGAATCAAAATTTACCATTTACATTTTTTTTTCTTTTTTAAATTTCTGTTGACTCTAATGAATCAGAGTTCTTCTGATCCTTATAAATATAAATCAGTTCAACATAGCTCAGCAGCAGTCATCCATTCTTGAATTTGAACGAGATCACTGCAGCAATGAAAATTACCATTTTCATTTCTGAAAGTTTGTCTTAACGTGTTAATTCCAATCTAATTGCAGCAAAGGTAATCATTCAGACGTTAAATATATGCTCTGCTTTCGTTAGCTATATTTTAGCTTTTCAGCATGGCATTGAAAAACATTTTCTGTAATAGATTTTAGCCAAAACGTTCACTATATTTGACCTTTATTTGCAGATTCGATATGAGCGTATTTAACATTTCTCCCCCTCGAAATAAGAACTTTATGATATTCCGAGGTAAAGAATATTTTTCTTGGCTTCCTTGCACATGACGATGTGACTGCAAAGCATTTGGTTTTGTAGCATTATGCCAATTTAGCTGCATGTATCTACCTTGCATATCCATGAAACTGAAATTTGCAAAGCTCTTTCCGCTCTCTAATGTGGTACAAGTTTTTAAAAAAATCTTTCAATAGTGAATTGCTAGGAACTAAAAGGCAAAATTGGTGGTTAAAAAATCTGTCAATTGCCACTTTAAAAAAATTAATTCATGATCTTAAAGTGTACAAAGCAGATTAAGTAATTGGTAAAATATGCTTTTATGTTTCAATTTATTAAAATGATGTTACTTGCATAAAATAATGTATGTAGGTTTATTAACTTTAATAAATTGGAAGGTCTGATGTCATTAGAAGAGGGGGGGGGGGGAAGAAATAGAAATGTCAAAAAGCGATTTTACACTTCATTAGTTAAAAGGGGTTTTTCTACATTCAGTAAGTCGTCTCCCAAAAAAAACTCAGACTAGCAGATAATCAAGAGTTTTTTTTTTTTTTTTTTGTATTCTTCAATACTTGAAAGCATTATTTTTCATGCAGAGATAAATGTAAGACAAATCAAGATAATATAAAAATATGCAGTAGTCTCACTGAGTGTGTGCTGAGGGTACTAAAGGATTTATTAATCAGTTCCAACTACTTTATTTAAAATTCAACTAACATAGCTGCTCATTTGTGAGTTATTTCAATGTGCTTAGGCCCTGCAATTAACAGTGAGTTATTCAGCATGGGTTTTTGCTTTGGTGTTTCACATAGTTTTTTTCCTTTATAAAATATCATCAAAGCATGAATATTCTCCTCAAAAGCATGTTAAATTATAATATTTGATTGCAGCAGGTTTATATTTAAATATAGTTGGATCTCAATTTATAGGTAAAACTTTAAAAACAAACGTACCTTACCAGGAAATCACACATGTAGCATACTAATGAAAACAAGTTTTAAAATTGCCAGCAATCGAAAGAGCATAAATTTTTATGCAAAAACTATTTGCCCTTGCACCCCTATTATCAAGATATAAAGTCTTTAAGGCTAACGAATATTTAAAAAAAAAATCCAATTTTAAGGATTTGGCCAGAAATTGATTGAGATATTTCACTGCTCACTCACTGAAACTTGAAAACGCTAAATTTAGCAACTTTTCTTAAAAAATTCGGCAGACCTCATACTGTTGATTAATGGGGTCATGAGGGCAAAATATTGATGCATACAGAAACATGTTTTACAATGCTCTTTCGATCAATGTCAGTTATTGCATGTGCATTAGGAGAGGTAAGCCACAAGACATCACTCATTGTGTACTTGAATGCTGTTTTTTTGCACCCATCCTTTCGAAGCTTTTCTTGGATAAAGTAACAACTAGTTTCGCTAAAATCAGAAAAATAACTTGAAAACTGTATGAATTACACTTTGGATAGAAACTTAAATTAATTGTATAATGAAGCTCGGGATTGCTGTTTCATTGTATGTTACTAACTAAAGATTGTTTCGTTTTTCATTCTTCGCTGTTATGCACTGAAAAATGAAATGTCCGCTATTTCTTAGAAACGGACTTTTCATACATTTAAATAATGTTTCTCAAAGCCTTCAAAATTCAATTATGTTACTTTTTTTGGAAGCAGTCTATGCTCTTCATAAAATGCATGTAATAGAAGAAGGAGTTAACATTTTTAGACTACTTGTAAAGGGTATAAAGCAGTGAGTAACCGCCTCTAAGCAAGGGCTAAGGCAGGAGCATGCATTACAATGCCAACTCGGCCTATTGTGCGCTCATCAGCATTGAATACGAAAGTAGCCAAGTTGGAGGCAAAAATCCTCTTATAGAGCAAAGAGAGCGAAAAAAAACTGGTTGCTAATGTGAAATTAGAATACATTACATCACATTAGCTACCAGTTTTTTTTTTTTCGCTCTTTGCTCTATAAGAGGATTTTTGCCTCCAACTCGGCTACTTTCGTATTCCATGCTGATGAGCGCACAATAAGCGCAAAACTGCAGTCCATGGATCGAAATAGCCGAGTTGGCGGTGTAATACATACTTGTAAAGGGCTTTGTGGAACAATTGAATCGTTTATTTCGAAAAGGTAACATCTCTATTTTGATCTCCTCTGTCTCTTTAGAAAATTAAACAGCGCACGGTTATATTTTTGAATGTCATAATCAATGAAAAAATGCCTTTAGTTAAGTACACAATTACTGCAATAATTTACCAAATAACCATTGATTATGACATTCAAAAATATAACCGTGCGCTGTTTAATTTTCTAAAGAGACAGGAGATCAAAATAGAGATGTTACCTTTTCGAAATAAACGATTCAATTGAAATGTCTATGGCTGTGGAATTTCTATTCTTAAATTGTAGATGACTGAAATATAGCAACTGCTACTATAATACTTTTTTTTTAATTTCAGGTAGCAGTGTACATAAACAGTAAAAGATTATATTTTGACTCTATATGGTATTATATCTGAAGGAGAAATAGGTTGGATACTTCCTGTTCTTTCTTCTACGAACTCGATGCTATTGGATAGAAAAGTAAAAGTTCTTGAATTGCATTCCCCTATTTCTGGCATTTTGTGGGAATTTAGAAATATACTAACTCTGAATGGATTTCATTTGTATAAATTTTATTGCAAACAATGTATCATAACTGATGCCTCAAAACAATTTTTTAAACTATATGATTTGAATCGAATTCACTTTATGAACAAATTCATTATATGAATCTTTCTCATCTATGATCAAATTTCCCTTTCTAAATGATTTTTGATATAAATTTAGGTATACCATCTATGAAATGCTTAAGTATTATTTTTTAAATGCAGTAAACTCTCGACTATAGGCTCGGTAATATCTAGCCTAGTGAGAAAATGAGGAATGTTGGAATTACCTGTGTGCCACGTGCGTTATACGCAAGTGTTGCACATATATGGCACGGCACACAGTTACCAAACCGAGAATTTCTGATGTGAAATAGGAGTTTTTATTAATGCAACGAATCTAAGTAGACCAAGTAATTTTAGTATTAATAGATAGTAAAGTAAGATTCACTCATTTTTTTTAGGAACTAGGCTTATGTTTTAGATTAATATTTTACAACTGTGCATAATGTTTAAACTACCCTGAAAAACTTGACACGTATTTTTTATCCTATGATGGGAAATAATATTTAGAATTTTATGGTGATACTGTGCTGAAAAGTCGGGAGTTTACCATGCTGAAAAAAGTTTCTCCAAGTTACAATTATTAGCAATTCATTGTATTGGATCAAAATTGAAATGAATTTTCACTGCAGATATCTTTATTATATTTCATTCTGATTTTACGCTGCTTTCATGTAATAAAAATTTGTTTTCCAAAAATTAAAAATGGCTGATGTTCAGATTATTTAGAAGTAAAGTAGTCGATGCATTGAGAGAGTGCTTTGTGTTCTGTAATGTGATAATTCCAGTATTTAACAGAGATTGTTTCAAAAAGAAACCTTCCATTACAAGGAGTCTGTACCATTCTCATTTGTAGGAGATATTTCTCGTGCTTTGTAAATACTCTAAACGACTAAATAATAAAAGAATTTACTTCCTAAGTCTGGTTTGCTTGAAGTTCTTTGTTGTATTCGAATGTTTTCTGATTTAGAAATAAGCAAATTCGAATCATCCTGGTCTGTGGGATTATTCAAGAGAATCTTTTTGTAGTAAAAAAGGGAAAACAGATAAAAATAGGTGCACTGAGAAATGGAAAAAAAAGAGGGTATCAAATCTTACACAGAGATTGTCATGACAAGAAAATATCAAGATCTTGACATTTTCTTGTCATGACAATCTTTATTCAAGATTACAAAAACAACTTATCTTGTTTTTTCTTGATATTAGGTTGCATACTCCTTGTCAATCTTGTGGTAAGACTCTGACAATCGAAAATCAGTAACATAACAATCTTGAGGCAAGAAGTTTTGCTGGGATACTGGTCAGGGTCGCCCACAGGGTTTTGGGGGGATATGGCGCAAGTTGTGCCATCAAAAATGGGGGGGGGGGGATTTTTTTGAACTAATACTTTATTTTCATTTAAATTATTTATTTATTTTTGTTTAATTCAAATTATTTCTTCATTATTTTTTATTTAATTTTTTTTTTTGTGTGTGTGCTTGGCAGGGAAAAAAGCGATTATATTCTGCTCATTATAAGTACTTTTAAAAAATTAATATTGAAAAAATAAGTTATAATTTAAAAAAAATTAATATTTAAAAAAAATTATGTAAAAGATAAAAAGCACAAGAGGGTTGTGTAAAATTTTGGGAGTGAATTTGCGGCATTGAGCTTGGGGGGAGGAGGGGGGCACCCCTGTTACTGGTCATAGGTTTCGGATCACAATTCCAAAATATTTCCAGAAGGAGAGCCCAAAGTTCCTTCCTTCAAATCATTAAAAATCGTCTAAAATTAAGTTTTTTGAATTTTAAAATTAAAAATTTTCTGGCGGAGTCCCTCATAGGAGGGACGTTCGCCCCCACCTTGTATCCTCCCCTGCAGAATTGAGAAGGCCACACGAATTCTTAACATAGCATTCACACACTGCCAGGTTAGGTTTGCCCCTGTGCTATAGTTTTAAGCTTTAAATTAGAAGAATATTGAAATTAATAAATTTATTTGATAGTTAATTTGAAAATTTTTTTGTTTGACTTTGGGTTCATTGAGTACTGTAAAAGTACTTATTTTCGTGATTTTACCAGCTAAAAATTTATATAAACAGAACCAAAAATACCTGGAACTTTTTTTGCACAAGGTACTTCTACTAATGTTTATACTTTTTTCTCAAGTAAGTGCAATAAATCAACTAAGAAAGACAACATTTGCATGCTATAGGTCATTTATTTGTTTCCGGTACACATCTGTTGAGAATCACCATCTCAGTATGTTGAAGGACTCGTAACAACCATACAAACCATTACACTTAACATTGCATCAAACATAGCAAACAAAAACACCTCATTGGGCTCACACCAACCCGAAATCCAATAAAAATAACATAATGACAACTGCGCACACATAAAACCCAAACTGGCTCTCGTAAGTATCTAGCAAAACGAACAGCGAGAAAGAAAATGCCACAGCACTGTTCAAGGACAAATGACCAGTCTGACAATTTAAGTTATCTACCTAGTACAGCTGTTCAGATCACACTAAGGTGGAAATTTCAGGCAATCTGGCGGCACCCAATGAGGTCGACAATCACAATTCATATCGCATTAATACTACGCCGGTTTCCTGGGGAAACCGTTTGAGCCCTGATAATAAACGGAATGCTGTCAAACATATACATTTCCTACATGCGTACAAACCAGCAAGGCTGGTAATGGCACTTGATATGTCAACCAAAATTGTGCTTTTCGCACAAAACACGGTTACCTTTTTTTTCCTTTTTTGTTTCTGTATATTGCAAACTGGACTGTTTCCAAAGACATGCTTATTTTAGAATGTTAGCTTGACAACTTTTTTTTTTAAAATTCAGGGGGTGTTGGAAAATAATCATATACGTGAATTTAAATATAGTTTTACAAAGTACACTTTTTTTTTCCGAGCAGTATTCCATAGGACATGTTAAAATTTTCTTTAGAGGGGTGAAGAAATTAGAAATTTTCAAAAATTACTCTTTTAGCACCTTACGAGTTCATAGAGATCCCCCCCCCCCTTCGTTTTTTGCATGAAGGATGTATGACTGCTTAGTTGACTTTTATCATGATATCAAATTTTTATTGCCAAAGATGCAAATTGAGACATCCAACAATCTTGAACAGTATTTCAGAAATCATAATTTTTGGAAATAATTAATAAACCTAAGCATTTTATATTGTTGATAAATTATAATTAATAAAATAATGTGAATTATATTTAATTACTTTTATGGCTTTACTAGTTGAAATTTTAAAAATTAAGTACTTGATTTCTTATAAAGTTTATTTTCAAGTTTGATGAATATCATAATTTTAAATTTTCATAAACAGCAGTTTTAATAAAAAGTATCTTTGATTTATACACTATTAGTCTTATTTTATCATATTTAATAATAACTGAAATATTACTCAATGACTTCTATCGCCAAGTCTAAGTTATTAAGTAGCGTACATGGCAACTTTTTGGCATCACATAATCTCTATGTCATTGAACAATACATAAGATTTTCACTTAAATGTTATATCGTTGTTGCAAAACTTGCTAAACTTTAAAAATCTTTGAAGTGTTAATAAAATAAAATTAATATTTGGAGAAAACTCTTGAAATTAAAATTTTCTATTTTAAAGTTTCGGTACCCAAAGTAAGCACGTGTAGTTTTGCCTAACAATACTTCAGCCCAATCAACATGATTTGAAAGAATCTTATTAGAATTAATGGAATGAATGTCCTTAACGTAGAGTAACAACATTTAGTTTGCAATATTAAGAAAACAGTCAGGTTAGCCGTTTACATTAAATAGCATATTATGCACTGATTCATAAAAGAAAAGCTAGATATATACCATATAAATAAGGAACTTTTAACAATGAAATTTGACTTGTTAAAATTTCATGAGCCTAAACCAGTAAATAATGTAATATTGAAATTGGAATGATATTCAATAATGGTGAAATGACAAATCCACAGCATAAAATACATGGGTATATTAAGCCAATATAATTAACAAATTTTAAATTTAACAGCAAAACAAACATCATCCCAACGAATGACTTTTAAACACAGAGCTTTTTAACATGACAGGGATATAGATATGAACACAAAAACATGAACATAGTCGGTCATCCAGTCCGGTCGTCAACAAGATAGCAATGCTTTTGACCCTTGGTCAAGGCGACTTTTGTGTGTTCACCTCTTCTTTTTGATAAATTGCTGCCCAGATATTTCCTTCCGACATTTTTAATTTGGAACCGCTTGATAGTGTTATAATTCAGAACTGTAAATGCAGAGCTCTAACAGGATTTATCTGTTTTATCCATCCCATAAACTCGTTTTATTTGTACTAAACACGAAATTAAATAATTGCGTCGAGGAAAAATATACATATTTGGAAATAAATTTCTATACAGTTTTATAAATTACACAAAATTACTGGATTTTTTTTAATTCACAACCTTATTAAAAACCTGTCCACAAAAACTTTTTGTACTCTTTTCCTGAATTTATGGTTCAACAAACTAATATAAATAATTGCTAACTCAAGCTAGCAAAATGTTTCCATTTTGAATACTAAAAATAACATAAAATAAACTTTAAAAAATAGATCTAACTGTTGACTAGATTTTTTTTTAATATTTTGACAAGTACTAAAAGTTTGCTTTTTAATTTTTTGTAGCTTTCTATTTTTCTGTATGGCAACATTATCTGTTTCTGTATTATGCCTGCTGCATTGGGGAAGGGGGAGAAATTATATAATATGATGAAAATCTTCAGAATTTCTAACATTTTAATAGAATATTAATTTGATGCCACTTCTATGTTCAATATTGGAAAATGAAATAAAACAACTATTTTAAAAATCAGAAAATACATAAAAGCCAACATTTTAGATAATAGATGCCTTTGGATTTTATTTGGTAAAGAGATTCAACTTTGAAATAAACAATGACACATTAATAAAGTTGTTTGCCATTTCTTTGATGAAATGGCTCTTGCAACATTCATAAATAGAAACCAATTTTTAAAATATGGGAAAAATATAAGCTTTTTATTTTCTAATCTGTATTATGTTTTTCTAATATCAGGCAAGTATTTAATCAAAAATGAGTGTTGATTTGAAATTTTAACAACACAATTTAATTCACAATTTATGATTAGCTCCTAATATTCAATGTAATAAACTGATAGACATCTCAACATGATAATTTTGGGATGCTATCAGACTGAAACAAAATGTAGGCTATAAACTAACTCCCCCCCCCCTCCCAATAAAAGACTGAAATTTACTCAAGAAATTGAGAATTAAAATCCAATAGATTTTTAATGTTTTTCCCTTTCATTTATTTAAATCATAATTAATATTTTCCCAAATTAACAGAAAAGGAAATGGGAAATAAAAATTAGATTCTTACAAAAAATAATCTAAAATTAAAATTTTTGTTTTAAAAATGACATTTACCAAAGCTGGGGGGGGGGGGGGAACAATCTTTATCTGTTTTGGCCAAAGTAGTAGCAAAACAAAAATGAGGAATTATGCGCAACATGATGGGTATGGGTTTTTTTTTTGCTCTTTCCCTCCGAATATTAATTTTTTCTCTTTCATAATATGTCCTGAACAGTCTATACTACATTCAAATTTATTGTTTTAACCGCTTGCCTGAATATCCCGAGTTATCTCGGGCTAGTATGAGTTGCGGGTAATCATTATCCCGAGAAAACTGGGGTGAAACTAAATGATTTTACATATGTTAAAAATTAAACATTCAACTTGAAACCTTCATATTTTGTTTGTTTCATTTCCTTGCATTAAAAAATCAAATTTAAAAAATGCGATTTTTTTTGCAATTTTTCCAAAAAAATTGATAAGGGAAGCGGTTAAGGAGCTAATAGTTGGTTACGTTGAAACAAAGTTGTGGCATAATGAAGTTTGTGTATGTATGTATTTGGTAGCACTTAATTCAATTATGTTCAATGGAACCATTTTTGCTAGCTATTCTTAAAATGCTCAGCTTCACTTAAAAAAAAAAAAAAATGAATATTTGAATGTACCCAATATGTCACTTGATATTATAGTCCAGGAGCCAGCAATGCTGAAAACAAGAATTTTAAGACGCCTGGCTTTTCAATGTATCGTTCGTTAAGCTCTTCTGAGCAACATGTGGGCTGTCGGTAGGCATTGTGTTTTTCACTGCTCATCACACTTGTACTGGTAACAATTGTGATTTTTAAATCACTCTAGAGCAACTCCGTATCAGATCAATCAAGCCAAAATAAGTTTTTGGTCCATTCCAGATTTCAACAAAATTAGAAGTGAAAGAAACGTATGACAAGGCAAGTAATCCTGCAAATTTTTAGATTTCTACTTTGAAAATTGTACGAGATAAGATACAGAGCTGCTAAAAAGGGGGACCAGGGGTCAATCCAGGATATTTGACCAAGGTCCTGTTTTTGGAATTTTGTGAAAAATAGTTCAGAATTTTGTGAAAAATAGTTATGGCAAAAAAAATTCCTAATTGTTCCATAAACTCCGATTTCTGTGAAGAATCAGTTTTGAGTGTGGGATTTTTGTGAAAGGTCCATTTTTGAGTGACTGAATTTTGTGAAGGATCCCTTTTTGAGTTTCTAAATTTTGTAAAGGGTCCTTTTTTGAGTGCCTGAATTTTGTGAAGGGTCCTTTAACGAACCTAATTTCTCTCTAGATTGACCCCTGGGGACCAAAACGAAAGGTTCTCACATATAACTGACTAACTTCTCTTTTAACTATAGTAGAATAATTAGTCAAACACCATGGGGAAAAGCTAAAAAATAGAGCTTTACATTGATATATTACCTGACTTTAAGACAGGGTTAAATTTCTAATTGCCCAAAAAGGATTTAAAAGTCCAAAGTTTTACCAGCAAAAATAAGATGCACAGTAAAAAACGCAACCTTTACCAGATAGCCCGCATGCTGTTCCGAAGAGTATGAGAATATATTAAAGAGCCAAAAGTCTCTAAATTCTGTGTCAAAAATGTCGCTGGCTCTTAAAACTATTAAAACAAGATGAGAAGCATTGTTAATTAAAACTAGATTATATTTAAAAAATAGCCATAAAGCTCATTCAGATGATGGAGAGGCACTTATCATTAGCACACTTCTGTATATCTGTATTACACGTTTCGTCAAAAACTCAATATAGTAACTTAATTAGCATAATGTCAAGGTATAAACAAATATTTCCAGCAATAAAAAGGGTGTCAGCCAGTATTGTTTCGTACAAAAATACTGTTTTTTGCAAGACAAAGTTTTAAAATAAATATAAAAGTAACAATTTTATATACACTGAAAATATGTTCTAATTCTATTGTATTGTATTGTCCCCGTTTAAAAATACTATGCGTCGTTCGCGACTACAGACTTGATAGTTATTTACAGCTTACCTAAAGCACAGAATTGTTATGGCACTTAAACATAGCAAGTTTTTAAATAGTTACAAAAACATAAGACTTTGGAAAATTTTGCACATTCAAGTTGCGAAAAATCTTGCTTTTTTTTCTTATTTCAAGGGTTCTATTTTCTTGGAATGAAAGAAAAAGCAAACTCAAGCATGTTGAATAATGTACAAGAAAAGAAACAATACTTCCCAAATTATGAAGCATACAGACAAAAAGAATTACTCGTATAGATTAGTAATGCACAATGGTTAATAAATTGTTATTTTAAAACACTTGGCAAAGAAAATGCAACTGAAAGAATAGCTTTTGTATTTTATTTTTACTATTATTTTGATTTTCAAAAGTTTCATGAACTTAGCAACAAGTAAAATTAAAATTCCGTCATAGTTTGCCTCGCTATTCTTGGCACTCAACAAACTGTAGTTTGGCTTTGATAAGTAGAGCTATGACCTTGATAACGTTTACTTCTTTTGAAACAATTGGGAGGGGCAATTGGTGCTGAGTTGGGTTAATTTCAGAGTAGTTTCACAAACTTATTCCAACTCCACGCCAATAACATGTCCCTTTCCCCTTTAAAAAAGAGTAAACCCTGTCAAGGCCCTAACACAACACAGCCATACTATGCGAAAATGAATGATTTTTTTACAAGCCACTAGCAGAATTGTAAACAAGCAATTTTTAACAAAGAAAACATTTTTTTTTTTTAAAATGCTTGGTTTTAACAACTGATTTTTTTTTTTTCATTAATTTTAAAGTAAACTTATCCAAAGACGAATGCCAACAATCAAGGGGTGAACCACATACAAAACATTAACTAAACCTCCCAAAAATCAGCTGCTTGAATTTACTAAAGTGATTATTTTGCTTCAAAAATATGAACTGTAGCCTGTTCTAAAATTCTCACAAGTCCTAGACTATTCGCATTTTCCAAGCAATCTATGGTTACCTTTCACAAGATGTTGTTTTAAAATAAGTTTCATGATAAAATCTGATTGTACATGCAGGCATTAACAGTTAATATTAACACATGATACAAAATAGCCTGAGATACAGTTCAGTATTCGCTAACATATTTATTTGAAAGAAGAATTTGAGTGTGCAAAAATGTAAAAGTGTTAGGGCAGTAAAACAAATCAATCAACAAATTGTTTAAAATATGAATATTCATAATTAACTTATTTTAATTAAAATATGGACAAGCAATAACAAATCAAATTGTTTTCAAACAAGTTCCAGTAAAATCATTGGAGTTCTTTTTAGTGATATAGTAACATTATGAGAATTTTCTTTTTTTTTTTACAACCAAAGAAAAAAACCAGAGCTAAGCTTTCTGGTTTGATATACATTCGACCGCTGCTCTCAGAGTAGTACAGTTGAAAAAGTTGACTTTTTAATTAATGGAAATAAAAATAGTACCTAGGTTAGACCTACCAGGGAATGAACACTTCCGCGAATTTTCAATTTCAAACATTCATAGTGTCATTAAATTTGTAGCATTTTTCACATGGCATTACAGATACTTTAGATGATTAATTATCTTTAAAAAAATTGGGAAAGTTTTTATGGTTCTGCATCAAATTTTATAGGATTTTAAAACGAAAAAAGTGCCCAAACCCCCCAGTGAATGATCACAACTGCCTACCAGCAAACAAATGCAGCATCTTCTAGCCAATTTCTTTCTATTAATGTGTAACAAAAAGCTACTTCTGCTGATTCCCCTAAGAAATATGTCTTAAAACTCTATTTTTTCATAAAACTTACAAGGCGCTCATTCACTTGTCGGTCTACCCTACACCACAAAATTTTGTAAACTTTTATATAAACTTACATGACCTTCATAAAATTTTATTGTACTGATACATATGACTCTCATATTTACAAAAGATACAAATACCGTGTAACAAGAATACAAATATTAACTCTTAAAAGTATTCCATCACACAATATTAATCTGACTTAGAAAATAATAAAAAGCAAATCAAGCATAACAAACTCTTTCAATGCCCAATATTTAAAATTTTAAAATCTAAGAACAAGATTATTAAACTTATAATATACATTTAAACAATAATTTATAATTTATTTAAGAATTTAAAACTACTAGCATACATAAGCATTCATTCAACACCACAGTAGATCAAGCAAAGCTATCACAAGGGCAATGCTATTCGTATCAATCGTGATATCAAATGAATATAATAAGGATGTCTACAGACGTGAAAAATTCCAAAATGCCATTTTGAATTGGTCAGGAAGTTAATACTAATTGAAATGCTTCCATTGCTTTTGGTAACAACTTTGATATAACAAGAAGTCATCACAATAAGAATTTAAATTTGAAAAATTTATACCAGACACAAAAAATATTTTTACTATTTTCCAAAATTTAAAATAGAACTTTGGGGTGAAACAACTGTAACTTCCAAACTGTTCTTTTATGATTTGCGGATTGCTGGGTAGAATCCATTTTACGCTGACTTATTATTATTATTATTTAATACCAGACTTGAGTAACTTCAGTCAAAAAAAATTTTAAAATTAAGACTCCCTCCTATCCACAAATAATATATTTTTTAGGCAATGCATTAAACACAATTTTTTTTTTTTTTTTTAGAAATGGTGTTTAAGCACTCTTCTTTTTCACTCAACTTCCATCACACTGCCCTTTCAGTTTGAATTAGTTTATTGTTCTCATTTGATTTAATCATCTTACTTTATTTAACATATTGCTACTTTTGCACATAAATAAGTTACAATTTTTATTACATTTCTTCTTTTCCAATTTCTCATATACATTTACGAAAAAAAAAAATAAATAAAACAACAATTGCATGAAATTACTCTATCTTCAATTTCAGCTATTTCACTTCAAGGAATTCTTCTTGTTTAACTGCTTTTGGAATTTTAGAGCCTGTAGACACCCAAATGATTCAAATACTTTGGCTTAAAGAGTTATTTTATAAAAGCATTGACTAATGACTAAAATCCTTTGTTCTTGGCACAAATTTACAACTGGGTTTCAGCTATCCAAAGAGAAATTAGCTACCCCAGGATAAATTTCCAATGTGCAAATTCCACAATTCAATCTGATTTTCCGCATTTCTTTGGAGGAGGAAAAAGAGGGGAAATTGATATGATCCCCAAATTTGGAGAGAAATCAAATAGGAAAAGAGAGAGACAAAGATATTTCATTTTTCTGCCAAAAGAAATTTGTTACTTGTACTGAAGAGTTGTTTATAGCATTTTTTTTTTACATAACACTCAATGTGAGCATTTGTTAAAAATTTATTTAAAAATAATTTAATTACTAATTCTGAAGAAACTAGGCAAAAACAGATAGCAATGTTTTGCTACAAAAAACAATAAGGAAATAAAATTGTTGGAGCTGAGAAACTAATGTTTATTGCAAGGGGGTCACAATATAAATTTGACAGAAACTTAAACCTTTCTTATTATATAGAATCATTTTAATTGACATTTTTTCAAAACTCAATTTCTAAATAGTATTGTGTAAAAATGGGGAACGGGAAGTTATGTTACGCAGCCTAAAGCAAAGAGCTTCAATGAAAAATTGAATTTTGATAACATTTTACATTTATAATTGTTCAGAAACCATGATAACACCATTAAAAGATAATTCCTCCCCTTTATACAGTTTGGAATGCTTAATAAAAATGTCTTTTATCACAGAGAGATTAAAAGTTACTTTGTATCAGGAAAGTAAACATTTTAAAATAAAATTAAACAAATGATATAATTTATCCTTATTATACATAAATTTTAGAAATAAGTTACTGTATGGGAATCAAATAAAAATAGTAACTATTAACTGTTCATTTACTTTACATGAAAGATAAATATAACCCATATGTATACATATTTTAAAAGCCGAACCGACGGAAAAGTTTAAGTTATAACAGGCAAGGTGTTCTAATGCAGCCAGTGTCTCATGGTTTAGGTTCAATCGTGTAAATCATTATGAGTTTTTAATACTTTTACTTGTTGCATGAGTTAGCATATTGTGATAGTAATAATATACCTTGTGCTATCTTTATTACATTATAACTTCTTTATTAATAATTTATAGGTTTTTCATAAGATTAGAATTGCACTATTCCAAAAAATAACTAATTGCATGTTGTGGAGAAAATGGTAAAACAATGAGGGGATGGGTGCTGTTAGAAAGAGCAAAACTATAATGCATAAATAAAAGAAAAGTTTAATCAAGAGTTTTATTAAAACTAACTGATTTTCACTATTATTTCTAATGTATTTTAAACATAGTGTTACTGTTTAATATTCGAATTGTTTAAAAAAAATGCCATTATCATCATTTGATTCAACTCTAAAAGAACAGCACAAAGTATGTTTCACAGAAAATAAACAAATGCAATAAGAGAAGCATTGAGATACAATACAAGAACAGAAATTCAGCTTCAAAATATATGTATATCATTTAATATAACACTATTGTCGTGAAGAAACTAATAAATATTATTAGAGTGAAGAATAAGTGACAAAAGAAATTTTGCATTTAACATTAAAAAAATTATTCACTAAAGACAATATTTAAAATGGAGCAGAACTGAGAAACAGATGGCTCAAAATATTGTAAAAATTTACTGAAAGGCTTAAGGATATGATAACCTTTGAACCACTATCTCAGAAAGACAAACTTTAAATCAACTAGAACATGGTAATTTTTCTTGGCAGTTTTTACGATAAATACTTGACTAAACAATGTTTCAAGACATTAATTTGAACAATAAGCTAAGCATTTAATTTAGCATCTACGAAGTTCCCGTGATGTGCATTCATTTTACATATATTCAGGGGAATGGCCCCAGATTAAAAGAAGAAAAAAAAAGAGTACTTTTAAAATACCTTAAATTATAAAATTGAAATATAAATACGTAAACATCTTTGTTGGAAGACATTAAAAGCTTCAGTAAGGAATGACAGACCTTGAACAATTGAAACTTCAAAATAAAATTTCTGAAAAGATGTTTTCAATGTTATCCATATCAAATAGATAAATCAAAACTTGCAGATCTTTGGCACAAATATTGTTTGTTGAAGTGTTTAAGTAGAAGGCTAGTGATATCGGGAAAACCTTTTTAAAAAATATCCAGAAAGACAAATTATTTCCACAATAACATAAGATTCATAACTTTGAAAAATTAAGTCTACTAATTGGTACTATTTAACTCTCAAAATACAAGAAAGTATATTAGGAATACATCAGTTTAGAGAAACAGAAATAAAACAAGGATCACAACCAGCAATAATTTTATACCTTGAAATCTTATGCATGATAATATATCATAAAATAAATAATTCATAGCTTGTGTCAGCCTTTTACTTTTTACACAAAAATACTGTTAAGAAAGCATAGCAGAAACCGGTCTTGCGTTTCCACGGAGAAGTTGTTCCATCCAAGATATCGACAGGCTTCTAAAAAAAATCTAAGACTCGGCGACCGCTACGACTGAACACACTGGGCGCCGTCGTATTCCATTACTAACCTTTTGATATGTGCTAGTTTGCTATGTAAAAAGTTGAATTTCTTGAGAGAGTTGAGGTAATTGGGATCTTCTTGGTAAGATCGGTACGCCTTGTAAATGTTTAAGATAACTTTCTAGAAAGAGAAAAAACAACGCATTCAACGATAAGATCGATCAACAGACGACATTTTTAAACAAATATCATAAAACAGCGTTTCCCAACCTTTTTGAATACGCTTTTATTAGTTTCACATGTGGGTTCGTATGTAGGTATGGAATTCTGAATAAAAGATAAAATTCATTCTGTACAAATATAAAAGCAATATATTTAATATTATTAATACTAAAGGCTAAACTATTTTACATGTTGACGTATTATAAGTGCATATAAACTTAACGGATATTCAATTTTTCTTTTTAGTTTGATTTATTCTAAAAGCGTATTTTTTAGTTTTTTTAAACGATAATTTAACTATTTAGCTCACGTACCACTTAGTTGTACATCATGCAAAATTGTTCCACTTCGAAAAAATGATTATATTTTGTGTCCTGTTAATTTATTAATTTTTTTTATTGGGAGTGTGTTTATGTTTTTGTATTGGACACTTTATAGGGTGGTCAACATGTTTGCACATTACATGAGAGAAATTCCATTGAAACATGCCTAAACGTTATTCAGGATACAAAGATACCGAAATAATATATTCCTTGTACCATAGGTGTTTATTCAAAGTTCTACATTTCTCTACTATTTCACCAAATTTCCTTACTAATAAATGGTTTTAATAAAACACAAAATTAAAACAAAAACTAATTAAGTTTTTCTAGTATGATAGTCAACTACTTAAAAAATTGCAATTTTATAAAATGCTATTATTGTGCTTATTTCGAAGAACAAAACTTTTTAAAATTTATTGATTGCTAACGACTAAATTTGAAGGGTTGCTCTAAAAGATAAAATATATTGATGGCCAGAATTTTGATCATCAAGGGCACATTTGACACCTTAACTACTGTATGCTATTATTAATTGAAATTACTTTTATGAATTATAGGGAAAGTCTTCCTGTATGTTTTTACTTAATTTATTTCCGATGTCCGCCATAATTGATTAATTTTCCCGTACCACCAACTAGCCAAATCACCAATGGTAGGTGTACCATAAATCGGGAAACTCGTAAAAGATAGGCTTCCCAGATTTCTGAAATGTTCTACCGGAATGAATGGATTTATTCCTATATTCAAAATTGTCCTATTTACTTTGTTATATTCTTTCTAAAACAAAAATAATTTTAAAATATAGTTTAAAAAAACTAAAGAATATGCATTTAGAGTTAATCAGAATATTTCATGATAGATTTCCCTCTGATTTTCAAAACTATTGAACATCCACTCTAAGTTTACATGTACTTATAATACATCAACACATGTAATATAGTTTAGCCTTTAGTATTAAATATATTACTATATAAATAATAGTATTAAATATATTACTTTTATATTTGTAAAGAACATGAATTTATCTTTTATTCAGAGTCACATACATACATACATACAAATCCACATTTCCCTTGGAGTGTCGCGTTACCGAGGTTCCATTGTATACTTTCTTAAAATCAAATTTACGACTTACTTTGAATTGCTCGGTGCCTTCTTCCGTAGAATGTAAAATATTTTCTAATCTGGCAAAGGTCCGTGATGTTTCCTCTATTTTGTTATGCAACCTCAGATATTCTGTGTATTCTGAATCAAAATCTTGCTTGTATCTTCGTCTCTGCTCACTTGAATCTATTGTTCTGTACTCTCTGGAAGTATCAACAAATAGGACATCAGACAAAAATATTCAAATACACAGCAAATCACATGCTACTGAAACAATATCCAGCCTAGGCATATACTGAAGAAAATGCCATACTAAATAATTATTTAAAACTTACGGCCAAAAACAGAGCCATACATTTTTATAGGTTACAATATTGAACTCTCACTGAGTAGTGAATTTTGGTAATGTATATCTGTGGCATATGCTTGGGTAGTGCAAAAAGAAAGACGTTTTTCAAACAGAAGTCATTTGTAAATTTTCTGTGAATAAATTATTTCCAATATGTCTACTTACTATATATTATTTTCATTTTTTTTTTTTAATTTTTAAAATTTCTTTTATTATTTTATTATTTTTTTTTCCAATTTATTTGTTATTATTTATATTTTTATTTATTTATTTTTACCTTTTTTAAATTCATGTTTTTAAATTAATTTATGCTTCCCCCCCCTATATTTTTTACTATTATTTATTTTATTTCATTAAATTGTTTTTTAATATTTATTATATATATATTTTTTCTTATTACCTGCATGTAAATATTTTACTTATATATATATGTATATATTTATTTATTATTTGCCAATTTTTTTTCTGTATATACCAAAATTGAATGCTTACCCGAGGGTTATTTTGTAAATTTTTACATACATCATCCCGTAATTTGTTAAATTTAACATTGTTGAATATGTACAAAAGAATGGTGAACTTAGAAAAAATATGTCTACTAACTGGAATTTAAAATTTGAAAAGGTTTAATTTGAAAATAATTTGCATGCAGAGTTTAAGTTCAGTTTTGGGATTACCCTTTCAACTGTCATGTCTGAAATTACCTCTGACTAAATTACTACTGATTTCCCAAAGTGTCACGCTAGAGTATTACTCCAGGTAATTTTTGTTGAGTGTGACGTACTGTTATATCCTAATATATTTCAGAAAAAGTTGATTTGCACTCAATTTAAAATCATCGAAATATCTCGACAGTCATAAGATGAAATGCAAGAAACCTGGAAATTTTCTGAAAAGTGAAATGCGTTAGGGGAACACTTAACACTTACTTTAAATAAGAAGGACAATCAAATTCAGATGAGATTTCAGTAGTAGGTGAAGAAGCTTGCAGAACAGAGCCTAAATGCAAACAAGAAAAATTATAAGCACAAGATTATTTAGTTACAGATTTCTACATCTGCAAAATACACTCCAGTCACCAAATGCATAAAAACATTTTTTTTTTGTTTACTTCAAAAGTTAGTTTGTACAAGAATAGCTTATTACCCGGTGTTGCCCGGGTGTTTATTAAAAATGCTCGCAAAAATATTAGAATTAGACATCTGGCGGAGCCTCTCGTTTTTCTGCAGCATACAATATTTGTGCCAATGTTCCAAGGTAATTTGAACATGAATTATAACTGTTTCTAACTTATTTCATGCTAAAATGAAATAGGTGAGCCTTAAATTGATAATTCATTGTTAATCGTAATCTTTGTTGGAAAACACTCATATTTAAATGTGTTAAGTTTTATCAATCTGTATGCTTAAAGGCTTATCTCTATTACTCTTTGTATTCATAATTAGAAGAAAATGGAAATTTTGAGACAAAAAATTTGAATTTTGAGCTTTTTGGATTTTTTTAAAATTTCAAAACCCTGCCTTTGTGAATGCAAGTGGATCAAGGAACCTCTGTGCCGAGTTTGATGAAAATCCGGCGAAAATTGTGGATTTGTATAAGGGACAAAACATACATATACAAATATGCATATACATTCATTTTTATACGTATAGATAATCAAAAACCTCTTTTAAATATGAATGTGACTATAGACCAGAGACACTTTTACCATTAAGTCCAGCAGAAACAACCCACCACTTAGGCCAACTACGGGGACTCAAAATGTTAAATTGGATTAAAGGAGAAGTTTCATTTATAACGTACTTCTTTATAACTCCCACTTAGAAGTGGATGCAACAGTTATTTTGAGCAAATTTGTTTCAACGATCAAAATAACGCTTCTGAAGTTCATACATTTCTTGAGTTATAAAATGTGTGAAGCATAGGGTTTGACACTTCCAAATTTAAAGAATTTCAGTGTTTTTGTTTTAAAATCTGAAGGAAATTGCGGTTTTGTTTTGTAAGAAACGCTGTATTTTATTTTCATTCATGGAAATTGGCTCAATGAAAAATTGCTGAAATTTTGAGAAAACTAGGACAATAGAAAAAAGTAAATGAATAGTCGCTCAGCAATAAATTAGTAATCGTTTCTAAACTCAAAACCGTGAAAGGAAAAAAAAGTGATAAAAAAGGGGAGGTATTAAAAATAATAATCATGACCAGTAATCAGCCTTGCTGATTAATCGGTAATCGGCCAATTCGATTATGGGTGCATCCACAATCTTCAACAAAACGACCAACTCACCATTGCAGTCCATGCTATCCCTGCTGTCGGAGCTGGAGTGGGGGGACGTGCTGCAAGATCCGTTGGTCGTGGAAGTCACTTTCGTGTACGGAGACTTTTTGCTACGACTATGTTTACCATTAATACTATCACCGTTAACGTAGCCATTGCTCACAGTCTTTGCCTTCTTGTCCTGGAAGTACGTGTTGGAGTCGGGCGACACTTTGGGCTCGTTGGACAGGTCCGCGGACCGCGGGTGACTTAGCTGGGGTGGTGGTGGCAACGGCGGCTGACTCGGGGGCTTGCCCGACGAAGAACTATTTACATAACTTTTGGGCTGGGGCCACTTCCGGCCCTCCTCGGGCGGCTCGAGTCGGCCGTTCTGGGCGGTAGGAGCCGGCCCCTTCTGGAAAGACTTTTCAGGAATGGGTCCTTGACTTAGAGCTGAGGGGGTGGTCCGCCCGGTTTCCTCCTTGGGCGGAGTCCGGGACTTGTCGCTGGCACTGGTGTTGTATTCAGGGGACTCGTTCTTCGGGTTCTCCGGACGAGTGTAGTGGGAGATTCGCTGCTTCTTCATGCGGGGCTCTTGAAGGGGAGGAGGATTCAGTTCAGACGAAACTCGCTTCTGCAGGGAAAAACAAATATTAAGCACTCGGCCTTGAAACAATAGTCATGTTTCATCTATATAAACCTGGGTTGGGGTTTTGAACAGGACAGGGGGGGGTTTTACTGTCCAAAAATATTCTAAAGCTAAAGGGATTTAATTCAATCAATAAGTATTTACGGCAATATTTGTAATACATAAATAAAAATATTAATTAGTACATTTCTAATTAATAAATATTTAATATTTTGTTCTGAGAAATTTTCGTATTAATAATAAAAAAAAAAAGCTAATATTTTAAGTAAAAAAGTAAATTCACCAATAACACTGCAACTTAAAATTTCCGAGTTGGTAGAGTTATGAAAAGACATTTGTATTACTACAAAAGTAACTAATTTCACTTATAACTCACAAAATGCATTTAAATGTGTAATATATTTAGGAAGAAAAATAGCTCTCCTTTTCAGGTTCCTGCTGTGTGTATGATATTGTTTTAAAAAACATTAAAGGGGGGCGAGGTGATTTGGTTACAACATTTAAAAAATGTCACAGGAACTAATTTGAAACAATAACAGTTCATGCTATGCCAAACTTGATGCAATTTAACTTAAGCCCCCCCAACTATTTTAGACCATGTAATTTATTTTTTATTTTCTTAAGAAAATTTAATTTAAGAAAAAAAAAGAGAACAGACAAGGAATTTGCTTCCTCATTAAAGCGCTATTTATTTAATTACATTTCCTAAAATATTCAAGTACCTATCTAATTTTGTCTTTGCAAGCATCAGATTCTTTGAAACACGCTTACTTTGAACTTTTTATAATAAAACATAATTAATGTTGCAAACGTTACAAAATGAATATTAAGGATGTTTTCGTACTTAAACCGAATCAGCTACAATAATTTGAAAATAAAGAGCATTTTTTAAAAGAAAGGATATTTCAAGTGGAGAAAATGCATATTTAAACAGCAAGTATTTTAAATAGAAAATATTTGAACCTTTACATTTGTCGTTGATGAAAGGATTTTGCAAAAAAAGATTAATTTAGCAACTGATATCATACTTAAAACATAAGCTAACTATAAAACAAATGTTTCCACCCAAATGAGACTAAAATTTAAATAATATCACAGAGCATTAAAAATAAACATACCAAAAAGGCAAATTTGATGTATTGGGTGAATTGATAGAAAAACTTTTTGTTCTCTTGGTTTTAACTATACTTACCTGAGCTAACGGTGACAGCTCATTGTGCGTACCCTGCCATTTGGAGAACGTGCTTCCAGTTTCAGTGGGAGTTTAGAAATTGTTGTTTCCTCCTACAAATGCCCAAGAATCTAATTGACTTGGACATAGAAAAACCAATACGGTCGTCTTAAATATCTTTCAAACTGAGCATTCTCATGTCAAGAGAGATAGTTATCATATATTGTTTACAGGAAGAGGCTTAAATTAATCGATAGTCTTCATCAGTTTTGGTCTCCTTTATCTGTAAGAAAGATAGTAGTTCTTATTCAGAAAGGGAATACAAGAGGTGGGCCTACAAAGGTTAGTGAATGGATTTTCTAATTTAGACTATGATTCCAGACTTAGAATGCTTAACTATGTATAGTCTTGAGCAAAGGAGAACCAAGGGGACATGATTCAGTTGTTTAAAATTTATCAAAATGAAAGATGTTACAGGGTTAAATTTTTGCACGGAAAGCAGGACAAGGGGTCATTGTTAATAGCTGTTTAAATCTCAGGCTAACCTGGAAATCGGAAAAATTACTATTTTAGCAGAGTAGTGGGAACTTGGAATAGTTTACCGGAAGAGGCGGTAAGGAGCAAGGGAGTAGATAGTTTTAAGAGGGCCATTGATCTTCATTGGGGTTTATAATTTGACTAGGACCAGCCCAGTTGGGCCCAGAACCTGTTGCTGGTCGTCACATTTGTATTTGTAAATAAAGTCAGTCAAATGGCCGAGCATATTCAATATGGCTGCGATCAATGTTTAATTTGTACAAATAAAATTAATACTAAAATGAAGCACAAGTACAGAAAAAAACACATGCAATACTTATAATATTGTTTTACTTAATTATGTTTGAAAAAGTTTTTTTTGTTTAGTTATATTTGACTAGCTAAACTACTACTTTGACAGTTAAAAGGTCACCTACTAAAGGTTGAAATTCCTAATCAGCAATTACCATGTTGCTACTAAATGGAGAAAAAAGTAAGACAACCAAAAATCTTTTTGGGCGAATTAAGGAACAATTTTATAAATAAATGAGCTTAATAACGGTTTCACGTCTAAAACTACTGCTATAAATACATAGTAATTCCACTAACTCCTAAAACACCATACAAATCTTTTTTATAGATTTGAAATTCGCTCGTACACCTACTTGCGAATAATCTCTGCTTCTTCCTGCGTGCAAAACTTCCAGTTGTCTTGAACTTCATTCCATAAATAATTTGCGAGAGTATATACATTGCCCTTCAGTGTACCACACTGGCTTAACATGGCAGTGATCCCTTTCTTGTCTTTATCACGTATGCCTTCTGCAAAATAAACAATCTCTTCAGTACAAAATAATGTTATCAAACTCCAGAACTTCAAAGTAATTTATTTTTCTTCCTACTATCAGGAGCAGTGGAATATGCAAGGAGGCGGTTTTGGGGTTTAAACCCCTCCCTTTAGGGTTCGAGTTAATGTCAAAAATTCATAATGCATTGCTCCAAGTTTATTACTGCTTTTTATGTTTTTTAAGTAAGTTAAGTTTTCAAATAATGTTTGTGCATTATTTAAGATTTTTCAATTTCTTTTATTCACATGCACAACTTCAAAGTTGAGATTATGTGTAAGGAGCGTAAAAGCTCCCTACCGAAGAAATCGCCGGACACTCATATTGCATTAGCTAAAAAGTTTGATCTTATTGGTTTTGGGAGGCAGGGGGAGACCTTCCCTTGAAAAAATCCTGCATATGCCACTGATCGGGTTAACAACAAGCATAAAAATAGGAGAATTCAACTATCTCTCCAACAAGAAAATAATGGTGATTTACAAATGAATTTTAATGATTTGCAATAATTCACCAAAGAATTTCATCACAAAATAATCTTTAAATTAGTTCATCAACATGAAATACAGTTTAGTCTTTAGTACTAATAACAGAATTAAATATATTACTTTTATATTTGTAAAGAACATGAGTTTTATCTTTTATTCAGAGTTACATAAAACCCACAAGTGAAACTAATAAAAGTGTATTAAAAACTAACCGAATTCGTAATTATGAACATTCACCAAAACAAAATTACAAACAACAATAAAAATAATGCTAACTACAAAAAATATTGTATTTTTTCTCAATCTAAAATTTTTCCAGAAATAGAAAACTTGTTGACCGAGTCAGATGGCTCTTGGTCATAAATTGAAGAATGTGATCATTAATGGAATGAATCAACAAAATCTTTAAAAATACCTCAGCTTTTTTTTTTTTTTTTTTTTTTCTGGTCTGCTTTTTACCAATTAAAACTAAATTATCTTAAACTTAAAAACATGTTTTTTGTTCCAACATATTACTACTCTTAAATTTTCAGAAATTAGTCAGTATTTTTATATATTTAGCACAAAAATACTTACCACTCATTAACCTAACTAGCAGCTCAGGTCTTTTGTAAGGTCTAATAGCAAGAATGTGGATTATCCTATCCCTGAAAAAGAGAAGGGAAAAATGAAGTACACACTGAAAAATGGTTTATTTGTGCACAATGAAAACAAAATGTTGAAAAATAACCATAAAAGTGCGTTAATGATACCAGACCCACTTTTAACCTGCTGCTTGCTGATAGTTTCAGATTATTATTGTTAATTTCTTTAAAGAACTACTTTCATTTTATAGAGGGCGCAGCGGCCCAGACTGTATTTAAAGGATAGAGACAAATTAAAGTTGTTGCTGTGAGCAAACTCCATTGTGTGGTTTTCCGATTTTTTTTAGTTCAGTCGAACGCATGTTTGATGTACGATGGACATTGTTCCTGGGGCAGAATGCAAGAAACAAGCATCTGTGTGAAATATCGTACACTCACAAACTGCATGTTGACTGCAGATTTAACCCATTAATGCCTAGCACCCCTTTTTAGGAACCGTCTAAAAAGTGTGTCTGAAACCAAAAAAGAACATTTCAACCAAATAATAGTGTACAGAAAATAACATTACGAATGCACAAATGAGCAGGGATACTGCAGACACGTGTTTCGGCGTTACAAGGAATGCCTTTTTCAATGCAAAAAAGTTGTGAGCTTATGGATGCACAGACATCCGACAAAAGCTTTTTCCTGCTCATTTGTGCATTCATAACGTTATTTTCTGTACATCTATAGCACAAAGGTATTTGTAAACTTCAAATAATAGTGTTTAATTATTACTTTGGTATTGTTTCAATTAAGTATTAACGGATTGCAGCACATAACCATTGCAAAGTGTGTTTTGTAGCCGTTTATTGTGATCTTTATCAAGAATTACATTGCTCACAATCTCAAAAACAAAAAGCTAATTTCTTAAAATTATTCCCAGCTTCCCAGTTTATGTTAATTGTTGCTTTTATTTATTCTTATAAAATGTCTTTTTAAATATTATATCACAGGCAGAAAAAAAAAATTTAGGAAAAAAAGTATGTACCCTAGTGTCCCTTTTGAATGACTATTTTTCTTTTTCAAATAAAATTATTTTTGACATGTTATTTTTTTAATTATTTTTCCTGTCCATTAAACACTATTTGTAACCAGTATACAAAATATCTTTGGGGAAAAAAATGCCAGGTATTAATGGGTTAAAGAAATGCTGAACATAAAAAGTGACTATTTTGGAAATCAATCAAAAACTCTCTTACCTTATAGGTTGACGCAAAAGCTCTGGAGAATTAGCAAATTTGCTTTTAGGAGTGCTATTAGTTCTAGGAAATTTTTGAGGTTCTGGCTTTTTGGGTAAGGGGGGGTTGCAGTTGTTGCTGACAGGAGTTCCGTTGCTTTGAATTTTGACTGGATTTTTTGGTAACATTGACGATGTTGGGGGACTATTGCTTTTGATTGGAGATACTATTAGCCCAGGACGTTTGACTTTTACTTTTCGACCTGTAAAACAACAGACAGTGATAAGTAACATGTTTTGTTGTATTAATCCTCACACATTGAATTAAAAAAGAAAAGGCTTTATTTCTCAACTTGTAAAAAATTGTCATAGGATTTTCACAGCAAAAATTACTGAAACAAATATAGGTTATATTTTTATACCATAGAAGTTAAAAATCAAGAATAAATAATTATTACATTTTCCTTTACTTGCAAACTTAAATATTTTATATAAAAATCCATTTTTATATTGTATTTCTTAAATCATTCAGTTTAGTAAGAATGTTAGCCTAGATTAATTTAAAATGCATTATTTTTTTTTTGACATAACGACACTTTTTTAAAAGGTTTTTCTAACAAAATATTTGAAGTTCAGTTTATACTAAAATTTTATAACACAGTATTTTTGAAAGAAGTACTTTTTCCAGTAGTGTTTCTTTCATGAAAATGAAGACGTGTGTTTTCTTTTTTTTTCTTTTGAAAATGTTGACAATACAATGATTTGACAGACATGAAAAGAGAGAAAAAAACGTACCTAAATGAGCACCAGATGGTTTAATTTCTTTTGTGCTGCAAAAGAGAAACTAACAGATTTAGACATATTTATACATGAAGTAGAGGTAAAAATAAACTTAGAAGAAGTTAAACCACCTCACCAAAATTTTTTGTGTTCCTGTTCAGCAGCTGCCATTTTAACTCTAGTTTTTTCATAGCTGTCTTCGGTTGCATGAATATGCATTTTCATGTGCATGCAACCTAATGATTCTAAACACCTGGAGGAAAATGAATACAATTCTATTATTGTACATTTGTTGATGGGACTTAAATAACTTAAGAAAGGTTAAGCTAATTGTTTTTGGGGGGATTTTCTATGGGGCGATAATAAAACACTATATGCTTGGTGAATATTAATCAACAAATATGTTTCAAACTGATTTAATTCAGAGAAAGCTAAATATATACCAGCCGTCAGGCCCCTCTTTCCAAATGAACATTCTGGGCACGTGCCCAGAGCCCTGCAATCAAAAAGGGGCCCCCAGTTCCTGGTATAGACTTATTATCTCAACATCAAAAGAAAGGGGATTACTGGAGACTTCTACTTAAACCAGAGTTTACCAAAGTGCGGACCCCCCCTTACCAGCGGACCCCTTTTGATAAAATATTGAAATTATTTTGTAAAAACTAGGAAAATGGAAAAAAAAAATCTTCTTTCAGAAATAAATTACTTACCATTTCAAAACTTGGAATTGTATAAGAGAAAAAACTGATGTTAAAATTGGTAGTAGAAAAACAATCATCTTTATCATTAATCAGCTTAGTCGATTAATTGCCAGATTATCAACAGCCGATTAATTGGTAGACGGCCAATTTGCTTATCGGTGCATCCCTGGTAGGCAGCTATTTCAGTAGTATTTTGACAAAGAACACGAACAGGAATAATCTTAATAGAGAGGATGCATACCTGTTACCAGTTTGTCGAAGGCATTCGAAGCTACCCTGCGGTCCATCTGCTTCAACATTTGACAAGGTGAAACCATAGCTTTGGCTAGAACCATTTTGAGGTAATCTGATCACCTGCAAGGGAAAATTGGGCGTCAAATAAGCCATACCAGTCTTCATATTAAAATATTGTTTTCATTAAGACATGAATGTGTAGGAAGAAAAAGAGCTACTACACATGCTCAAAGGCAAGAAAGGGGAAACTACTGAATTTGCACATAGCAATCTTGTAATTTAGAAAAAATGCGAATTTTAAATAAGAAAATGATTTTAGTAATCAACAGAGATTTGACAAAATTTTAATATAAATTTTTTAAATGTGAATTTCCCACAGAATGCCATTTTGATGAATTGAATGAGATTTGTTTTGAAGTCAAAAAAATCCAATGGTTTGAAAACTGCAGATTTTTTTTTTCTTTCCAACTGCATCAAAACATAATTCCTCCCAAATAATTAATGATCAGCTTTCTATTATAAAAACCTCTGCACATTAAAAAGTAAGAGAATCTTACAATAAACTACAAAATAAGGTAGAAACAAATTAAGTTTATAAGAATGTTAGTGATTATCCACTAATAAATATGAATCACTGGTCCATTTATTTTCAACAACCTTAAATGTTTTTTAAATTCTTACATATTTATATCTCATGTTTTATAAAGTCTAACCTAGAAAATTTACATTTATATTTCAATATAAATGCTGCAAGTGGGGGGGGGGGGAAGAGAGCTGCTCATACTAATTTAATCACAGAATTAAATTTATAGCAACACGCTTGGAACATACTTATAATACAGAGATAAGAATTATAACGCACTCCTACCTACTGCTCTTTAATTAATAGCAATAGTAACAATAATGCACAATTTAATAACAAAAATGTGCTACAAATATAGGGATTTCCACCAGCTTTTTCTCTGAATAAGATACAATAAAGCATTAAACTAATAAACATCCCCTTGTAATTGAAAAAGGAAATCTTAAAAAACTGCAACCAAAAATGAAACAAAAGTGTTCACACAAGTCTGTTTTGAAATAATCAGGGGTGATTGTGAGTTCATGAAAAAATACCTGAAAGTTTTAAAGAGAAAATATGTGCATGTGGGGGGGGGGGGGGGGGGGGGGGGGGGGTGGAACCAAGGCCCCTGTTATTTAAGCACACCTGATTTTAAAATTATACATTTCTAATAATTAATTGCCTTTCATAAACAAAAAAGACACATTTCATACGTTCAAATAGTTTAAAATAGTTTTTAGTCAAAATATTGTGCATGCATTTAATTAAATTGTAAATGAGTAATAAAGTTACTTATGAGAAGGCGTTGTACGAATTATCTCCAAAATATATTTTAAGGAGAAAATCAAAGTTTAACAGAATTACTGTTTGTTGTGCAAAAACATTTATAAAGTAATGAAAGTTGCAGTTGTTACTGAAAATATGGAAAAGAATTTATCTAGATACTAGATTTATCTAGAAATGAGAAAAATTGGATTCTCATATCGGATGCAAATTTTAAAAATGAAGGCATCAAAATAAAAAAAGATGCAAATAAAGTAATTCATTAAAGTAAATAAAAATTAGAATGGCATTTTAATATTTCTATTTGATGAATATTAGAAAAAACTATGGGTATTATAATAAAAAAAAATCGAAAAATCAAAAAAATACTTGAGGTAGGAAGATAAAAGCATAATTAAAAATATTTTATTTCCGGTATTTTTAAACATGAAAACACCAGAATTGAGCATGAAAATACCGGAAATCCGGTAAAATACCGGAGCACAATCACCCCTGAATAATATTAAAAATAAATGCTAAGCATTGGGAGAGAAAAAATGTTTTCGTCATTTCCCTTTTTTCCCCCTGACTATGTTAATTTGTTTCACTATTTTTAATTTATACAATTCTTTTATATTGTAATTGTATAGTTACTTTCTAATTTATTAGTCGATTGATTGTCAATAAAGAAATTGAGTCACTGAATTTCCAATTCATTTCACCGATTTAATTTCACATTTCACATTGGACGTCAGAGGTCGAAATTAGTATTAGTGAGTTAGGTGCCAATGGCACCTGATATTTTTTTCTTAGTTGCCAAAATAATTTCCTTGGTTGCAATGTCCAACGTTGATTAGGTGCATAAATTTTGTTAAGATTTACATAAATTATATAATAAGCTTGAAAATTTGAATTTTAAAGATCTCAAATGCAAATGTGACTATTACTGTAATAGAATTAAATGAAAAGAATACCCCTAAACACCCCCCCCCCCCAAATATCCCTCTATTTCTCTCTCAAAAAGGAAAAAAAAAGAATAATTATATTTTTTTTGCTAATAAACTTGGTTGTATTTTGCCTTTTATCTGCAGTCTTCTTTTTCAAAAATTTTCTACACTGGGTTCGGGCTTTATATGACTATGTAGTTTTTTTTCTTTGATGTTGAATTATTCTTTGAGGATCAATTGTTATTTTTTTTACAAATCTAATAAACATGTTAACATATTTTTTCACTTGAAACACTCAGAATGGCATTCAGAGGTGGAGGGAAGGGGTAAAAACAGATTTTTGATAAAATGTTTTTATATTTTTATTTTTCTTCATATTCTGATACAAATTTTCAAGTACTGTTGAGCTAAAAATATAGAACTGTGGATAAATAAATGCTCAACATAAAAAAGATTAAAGAATATTATACATGACAGCAGAAGTTTTGGACTACAAGAACCAATTTTAATTCCAACTTTTTTTACTTTTTTTACGGAGCGGGGGGGGGGGGGCTTAAAAGACAAGGGGTGCAAAAAAATATCCTTGTATTTTAGTTGAATAGGCTTTGCACAACATAAAATTTAAGAAATTATCAGAAGAGGTACAACCGAGAAACAGATGAAAAAAGATTGCTGCACACCTGCAATGTGCTAAGCCTTTTTCCCACGTGCATGGGAAATCGGACAAAAACGAATTAATCTGCAGCGTTTTTCGTAGAATTGTCATTAATTATTGCACTCAAACAGTAAAAAAAAAAAAATCTCAGAAAC
>JAXGGA010005423.1:0-57500 GCA_038373865.1 Uloborus plumipes
TACCACAAATTTAACATTTATTTTGCAAAGTTTCAACCTTCTATCTTCCGTATACAAAAATAAAATTGGAGTTCAACAGTTCCTGGTAAGAGTTTTGGCTTACAGCAACTTCCATGTCTTGAAAATCCTCTTAATTTTTGATGCCACACCTTCACCTTTAGGGGTCCATAAAAACTAAACTACTCAACTTTAGAGCAAAACATTCTGGATTTGGTCTTTCAATAAGATAGTAAACATTTGGTAATTTTTTGGAAAAAATCTGAGACGTCATGAATCACAGGCTTGACACTCTCTCAGATTCTTGCTCTTAAATAATACAAATAAAGCGGACTAATCGGACCAAAACGATAAAAAAAGCGGATTTGCGGGAAAAGCGGAACATTTGGAAAGGTGAATGAAAGAACTGTTGTTTTTTTTCGGTTTCATCTTCTATAGGGTCATCCAGGGGGGAAAAGAATTTTCTTCCTCCAGCCCTCGTGTGTATCAGTACTGAGCGACGATTTGGATGGTCGAAAGAAAAGTTCAAAGGATATTAGCCACTTGGTCAGATTAAAAAAAAAAAAAAAAGTGACCAATAAAGTGACAAAATCAACATTTTTCCCGAAAAAGTGACAAAAAGTGACTTTTGGTCTTTGAAAGTGACTTCTGGTGACCAATGAAAAAAAAAGTGACTTTTAGTGAAAAAAGTAACTTGGTGAGAGCCCTGAACTACATATTTTTTGTAGCGAACTACAACTACAACTACTTTCTTATAAATGTAGTTAACTACAGCTACAACTACTTTTTTTTTTTAATGTAGCGCGCTACACTACTTTTGAAAAGTAGTCGCTACTTCGCTACTTTTCAAAAACATATGAGAAAAAAATTGAATTTTCATTGTAGGAATTTAATTTTGAGTTTCAAGGGGGTTGGCAAGGGCGTAGCTAGGGGGGTGCAGCTGCACCCCCTAGATCAGAGTCAATGGGAGGTCACTGTGACCTCCCATTTTATTTATTTTTTTGACAAACGATTTTGTCCCCTTTCCTGCTTTTCATTGTAACATGCTGATGCAGACAAATAAGTTCGTATTTTATTACTCGGTGAAATTTGGAATTTCATTCGGTCATTGAGAGTCTCCCCCCCCCCCCTTCGCCTCCTCTCCCACCAATAAGTTTTAAGTCCTTGGCGCCACATCAGAAAATCAGCTTCATTCTTTACCTAACACGGATCCTTGTACCAAACCCAAATTTGTCTTTTAGCATGAAAACAACTTTTTTAATCTGAGTATGCGAAGAATAAAAATTTTAGGGTGAAATATTACAAGTAAGCTTGCCTGTTTATGAGGAGAAAATTTTTAATTTACCGAATGAAACTCAGAACTTTACTGAATGATTAAAAAAATGCATTCTTATCTATGTCTACCAAAAGAGACGTGAGGCATCACAAAAATGAATAAATTAATTAATTAAAGAAAAAAAATAAAATAAAATGAAGTTCAGCCTTGCAATACTGTCTCACTGTTTTCAAATTTCATCAGCCAATTTGTGTCGGATAAGAACTTTTTGGGAGGTCACAGTGACCTCCTATTGGGGTGCCACTGCTTGCACCCCCCTAACGTGAGTCCTGGCTACTCCCTTGGGGAGTTGGGTCTCGGTCTGAACACCATCCCTATTAATACGCCACCGATAAAATGAAATGAAAACGTTTTTCCAATTGTGTCAAATGATGTCAAAAATATTTAATAATTGATTTTTATTATTTTAATATTTTTCAATACCCCGTCACTAAAGAAGCAAAACTTAGAAATATGAAAAACATACTAAACGGTACTAGTATTCATTATGAAATATTAATAAATAAGCTATCTGAAGTGTGAAACATAACTAAAAATGCTTAACTTACTTCAATATGCAGTTTTAAATTGTATGCGGATGACTTAGAAACAGAAAGTTTTTTGTTCAAAGTGCAAAGTTTGCACGAAAATCATTTCAATAACTGTGAAGTATTTATTATACGCCGGCCAGGGCAGCTCGATATTGTCATCTTCTATCAAATTTGTATCCTCTTCTATTAAAATTGCTGCCATGTTTGGTGGACATTGAAACAATAATCCAATTGAGCATTGAGAGCTAAAGCATTCATTTACATGACATTCTCGGTTGCTATAAAACACTAACACTCAGTTATCGCTCATTCATAAATTTTCCTTCCTCAGCCATACACTATATTCAATGCAAATATTGGCGGAATATGAAAATGGTGACGCCAAAGGAACCAATGCCGTCTTACATATAGAACTTATGGCGTCAAAATGATATGCCTGAGGTCAGCTCGAATTTATATGATTCATTTTTCTCACTGCTTTTGCAAAGGAAATCGTGTACGATATGCGCCAGTCAGACGCGATTGAATCTTTTTTTTTTTCTTTTCTTTTTTTTTTTTTTTTTTTGCTCCATTAGAAAGTAGTTTTATGAAATCGCTACAAACTACAACATTTTTGTATCGCGCTACTCACTACTGATAACTTCTAGGTTCCAAACCCATTTGACTAACTTCCATGTTTCAATAACAAGCTAAGTTTTAAAGGTTAAGATCCTAGAATTAATCCAAATATAATGCAATTTTACTGCAGAGTTCTATTACAGCGAGATGGAAGCTATGGCTATGTGTTTGAGGTTGAGAAATGTAGGACAATCATTTAAAAGATAACCAAGAATTTATTGGTCAAATATTAAAAGAATAATATTACACGAACCATTTAAACTTAAGGAAAACCCTGGCCATAATCAAAAAGAGGCGAAAAGAACCGCCGGCCCCGATGCCGGACCTACCTCTGAGCGGGCAACGATGAAAAAGAGAAAGAACGAGTCCAATCGTTCACTATTTATCTACCAACTTAATTTGCATATGATTGGGCATCTGGTGATGCCAATCTAAAACTGCAAGAGACTGCTGAGTTGAGAAGCATCCACCTAATTTGAATACCAACTTCATTCTAATACATTATATTACATTAGGCATGAGAACTCGATCGAACATCGTATGAACGTCGTTTTACGCTATCAACTACACTACTTTTTTTTAAAAGTAGTGCGCTACACTATAAACTACTAAAAAATGTAGCTACTACAGTAGTTTCGCTACTTGTAGCGCGCTACTTCCAACCACTGGCCAGGATATTGTGTTTCTACATATCATGCATTAAAAAAATAAAAAGTTAAGGAAAACTTAGTTCAACCATTTTTCAACTCTCCCTTTCTAAAGAAAAAAGCCTTTGCACAAAGATTTATCACTAAAGTTCTATGCAATTTTTAAAAAACAAGGCAGTACAAGCCAATTCCTACGCATTATGACGCCATGAAAACTGCTGAACACTAAATAAACATTATCAAAAAAAAAAATTTTGCAAGAAAAAACAAACAAAGAAATAAAAAGAAATAAAGAGGAAAGAAAAAGGAAACCGAGGCATTTGTTTTAGAAATATTAAGTACAAATTTTTTATTCTCTACCAGAAAATATTACTTCAAACATCATTTCAGTGAATAAATATTAAAAACATAAATAATAATATGCAACATAAATAAGCCAATGGTTTGATGATTTCTACAACTAATGTTCCTTAAGATAAAAAAGGATACTGCCATGAAAAGTTTATTCTTTTATAATTTAACTTAAATACAAGGATGAATAAAACCAAACAAGTTTAGCACCCAAGCCAAAACAATGATTTTACTACATTGTAAAAGTATCTGCTTCTTCTGTTCACTGAAGATGCTCTCTCTATATATAAATGCATATACACAGTCGTCTTGATAACTTGGATATTCCTTTATCTCGAAGTTTTAACCGGGTCCCAAACTCTTTAAAGGCTATGAGACCTTCCAATAACTCGAAGCTTTTGGCCGGTCCTATGGGTCTACGAGTTATCGAGACTCGACTGTACAATACATTAAATATATTATAACATTTGAAGGTACAAAAACAATAACTTACTGTTGAAGCTTTACTTTTGCTACCTAATACTTTTGAGATTCCAAAATCACCAATTTTCAAGATCCTTTTGTTTTGGGTCAGCAAAATGTTCTGGGACTTAAGGTCTCTGTGCAAAATGAGCTTGTTGTGAACATGCTGCAAGGTGTAGACCATCTGCCCAAAATAATGCAGGACTTCCTGAAACAGAAGAAAGATTATGCATCAAAATGACTTCAAAAATATCAACCAATAGTATGTATTCCCACATGAAAGGTAAGAGTATTTAAGAACAAAAATAAGATATAGAATGGAGGAAAAGTAAAGAATATCATGTATGTGTCATAAAAATAATAATTTAAATGAAAAAAATATACAAGTCATTAGTAATGAGTTGAAAAATCACAAAAGAATTTTAAAAAAGATTTAAGAATATTAAAATTAATAGTTTTATCCTCATAGAAAATATTAAGGAATTAACGAAAACTGAAACTCCCTAAGCAACTGCATTTTTGTCATCAGTTGAGTTACTGTTTACAGATATAAATTCGATTGATTAATCTTGTTCTAATAAATTTTGATTCTTCTAAATTTTTCAAAATGTTGTATCATTATGAGTAATCTCAGTTACTTCATTTTTCCCATTGGATGTTTACTTTTAACTGTTGGACATTTTACCCACCTCCTGCAGTCCTCTTATCTATTATGTGACATAAGATGATAAAAAGTTACCTTGTCTTTAATTCCATTTGTTTCATATTTAAAAATAAAGTGGCAGAGTTGCAATTTTTTTAAATAATCATTTAAGCAATTAATGAAGAACAGTAGCTTTTCTTAAATTAAATGAAAATTAAAAACATAGTAACACATATTTTTTTGCAAGCAAAAGATTTAAGGCAAAAATATAATCAGGAAATTAACCTTTTCTTCAAGCAGTTTGTCATTCCTTTGACGTAAATAGTCAAATAAGGTGCCACCTAAATTTGCAGAAATAGTGAGTAGTTAATAAAAAATAAGCTGTAAAACTACACACACACACACATTATTTATACTCAAAAGAAAAAAAGAAATATATGTACATATGTATGTATGTATTAATTCACACTAGCATAAAGATTATTTTTAGAAACAAATATATATAAGCTAGTTAAATTTTTAAAATAAAAAGCAAAATAATAAGGGGTTCAGTTTGGGGCAACAAACAGATACTTTGGAGTACATAATGTTCAACACTGCTGCCCTACTCTTGAGATTAAACATTTTGAAGTATCAATCACACACACAAGGTTTTATGCAATAAGTCTAAACAGTTTTATTACAGCAGGCTCTCATGTGAAACATTTCTAAAGCTTTTATACTAAGCAGAAATAAAATTAATGTGAAAATGACATGTATTGATGAGAATTTTCAGGAACACAAAGATTCTCACTGAACAAAGTTTGTTTATGCAATAACAAATTCCAAAAACAAGTCACGAAAAATATTTTAAGAGATAAAACTTTTAGTTTAAAAGAAAAACATATATGATAACACAAAAAGATCAAAATATACATCCACATCATCAGTTTCAGCAACTGGGTTCAACAAGTAAGGGGCCATTTTAAGCTATTGCATAGCTTTTATCGCGGGCTTTGAGGCAACTGAATCAAGAAATTCCGTACCGAAAAACCTAACACCAACCACTCCGACGTGATCACATGAATCGTAACAATGACAATTTTGAATGTAAGGCTTCTCTGGATTACACAATGATTTTCATTTCTATGGTCTTTTCGAAATTTTTATCTATCTATCTATCTATCTATCTATCTATCTATATATATATATATATATATGTAAAAATCAATGTCCTGAGATAATATATAAATACATATATCAACACACAGCCAATACCGCTGAAGCCGTAGACTTAAAATTTGGCAGGCATGTCCACGTGATTACGCAAGTATCCATTAAGAAAGGATTTTTCGAAATATCAATTAGTTCCGGAGAAATTAATAAATACCCCTCAATTTCTGTGAAATTAAAACCTGTAATTGAAATCTAAATCCCTCATTTTCGAAGGCTTTCCTCCATTTAAATCATTATTCGGTATTCATCTCAACATTTGGCGGATAGCGAATTTGATATTTTTGTTTCTCACGTGATTCTTCGAATCTTTTCTCAAGTCAAATAATAATGTTTTTGTCTTTTGCTTTCACTTTTTCAAAACTGAAAATGATGTTTTTTAAGAACATCACAGATAAAATATTGTGTACCCACAGATAGATATGGCCTGCGTTTTTGGTCACCACGCTCAAAAAGTGTAACTTGAATTAGTATCAAAGTAAAAAATATACTCCATAAATAAAATAAATAATTATAATTGCATAAGTTGATACAAAATGCTATGCAATAGCTTTACCGCAGTAGTCTCCGAGTGCCACATGTATTTTTTTTTTTTTTTTGCATGCTGAAGACTATCTCCGAGTGATTTGAGGGAGCTTCTGAGGCTCTAACTATCTTTCCAGTAATCTTTTTGGGGTAGGTTTGGATGATTTAAAAGTTTTAGTATGGTTTTGTCAACATTTGAAGAAATGAAAGGGGGTTTGACAGGTCTCCTCTGGAAATTCTTTAAAACAGAAGTCTTTTTGAAAAATTTGTTGGTTTTCTTTGATGAGAAACCCAGTGGCTTAGTGGTCGCACCTTGTACTTCCAGACCACAGGCTCAGGATCGATTGCAGGGGTGGGGATGGTCCACTGTACCTTTCCCTCCTTCAGTGAATCAATACAATGAACATGAACACCAAACACTGGGGGCTCCGTGTTCAGCTTACCATTTAACTGAAACATCTGCCTTTGCACCCCAGGGCCCTTGGTCACAAAAACTGAGATGGGCGTAGTAGGTAAAGGCTTTTCCGTCAGAGTTTAGTTTCTTTGATGATGTAAAGGTTGATTGCTCTTCTGTCTTAATACAAATTTAGACCATCTTAGAAGTTTGGGGAAGAATGAAGTGTGTTTTGGGGTTTGCTTTGGAAATGTTTTGAAATTTAAATCCTAAAATTGTAATTTTAAGCTATTTTTGGTGACATTAGGGATTAGGGTTTGGGTGATTTATCACCGAACTATTTTTTTAAATCTGAATCTTAAAGTATAGGCTATCTTTGATGGTAAAAAAAAGTGCGCTGGAGCTGGCTAAACTTGAATATATATTTCTTGATACCATTTAGGAGCTAATAGACTGCCTTCACAAACAAATCAACTACTGCATGAATGCTCTTTCATGCTAGGCATAGACTGATGAAAAAGGTACCTGGCACGTATTCCATAACAATTTTCATAGTATTGTCTTCCAAAAAGCTTTCATAGTAGGAAACAATATTAGGATGGTCCAACATGGCCAGCACCTTGGCTTCGTTCATGGACACCTGTCTCTCCTCCACAGACATTTGGTCCACAGGAATCTCCTTCAAGACCACCAGTTTACTGTCCGAGAGCCGATGATACAGAAACACGGTCCTAGACGGAGCAAAAATTGACATTCAATGGTAATTAGATACCAGCTTTGAAGTTCACAATCAAAAGATTCAACTTGATTTCATTAAACCTTGGAAATATTTCAAATGCAATTTCAGCGGTTTTTCCTTATTTTTTTAATTTTATATAGTAAAACCTCTTTGAAGGACCACCCTTTTTAATGGCTAATTTTACGTACTACGGATTTTTTGCCCTCTTAACCTAATGCTAAAGTTTCTCTTAGCAACGGTCATCAACTTGTTCATTTGTTGATCAGTGATTTGAATTGTAACAATGTCAGAGGAGAACAGTAAATTGGCGAGAGTTAATACAATACGATTTCAAATAATTCCAGCACAAAACAGCAAAGGAGTGGTTTGATCTTGATAGTTACAGTGCTTTACTGAGATCAAAAGCACCCTTATGGAGGGTCACGTGAATTCACTGTATTTTGTGCGCATTTTATGCTTAATAGTTTCTAATACACCCAAAAACAACTTCTTATAATAGCTAAATATGAAAACAGAAAATAAATGTGGAGTTAGCGATTAATATTACATATGTTGGGTCTATTTGGACCCGAACACAGCATATGTATGTTCATGCAAAACACAGCAACAGGCAGGGTTAATTCTGTACCTTAGAACCATACTAACGTAAGTCCATTTTCGTCATTTTTCGGTAGAGGGGAAAAACGATTGTCGAATACATCGTTTTTCCCTTCTACTGAAAAATGACGAAAATGGACTTACATTAGTCTGGTTCTGAGGTACAGAATTATGTGCATCATAAACATTTTTAGAAAATATGAAATTTTTGCCTTTTCAGGAGAGAAACTTTCCGATACGCTTTGTAATCATCCGCAAAACTAAGTTTCAACTCAAGTGGTTTCTTGAAAATAATATACCTAGTCATTCCAAATACTGATGAAATGACAAACATACTGGTTAGAGATTTGCATTTTTAACTGAAATCGAACTTGAAAATAATTGCTTCCGAGATGAGTAAAAATTTGAATTACACATTGTACTAGCATTCTTCTTCACAGGATATAATAAAACATCAAGCAAAATACAATTTTCTCCTTAGAAAAATATTAAGCTTCATTTTAAATAAAAAAAAATATGTGTTAGATGTGCTTATATAAGCTATATTATAGAAATTATCTTACTATTGTAATGAAAACCCTTTAAAATGGCCACCCTCTGAGTGGCCAAAATTTTTACGAAATGAAGACGTGACCGCTTGAAAAGGTTTTAGTGTTCAGTGGCGTAGTAACCTTGTAAAAACAAGGGGAGCCCGGTGTGGCGTAATGCCAGATATAGACAACTTCACGGGGGAGGGGGGGGGCGAAGACACACTTTTTCATTCTTTACGCACAAGCTGAACTACAAAAGTCACTAATTTTCGAATTGACATTCTTTGTGAATGAAAATTTTTTTTTTAACATTACTAATATCTATTTCGTCAGAAAGATGACAAGTTTAAGTACACTTGTACATTTTTAATGTGAACTTATATAATATTTGCTCAGTAATTGCAAGTCTGAAATTTCTCTCCCGGAAAAATTTCCAAATGGTAATTTTAAAACAATGACTAGAAGATTAGTAAAGACTTTTGAGGATAGAAATTTTTTGAAATAGAAGTCTTAAAAGCGAATTGTAGGCCATCTTTGGTCACATTAGGGGCAGGAACTCGAGTAGCAAAATCATCTCAGGCAATTTTTTTAAATTGTAGGCTTAAAAACGTAATTTTGAACGATTTAAAATAATGTTGAGAATATGTGAAGTTCCTGAGGATGGAACAATTCTTAAAAATTGCGTTTGTTCCATTTAATTTGCACAGTACTGTAGATCACATTTTTGAAAACAGGTTTGAGGTAAAAAATATGCTACAAAAATTTTAGTAAGAAAATTTTCCCGGGGAGCTGAGCCATTCTGAAATATTCCAGGGGGAGCTCGAGCTCCCCCCGGTTCCTACGCCCCTGTTAGTGTTTAATACTAATTAAAGCTCACATAAATTTCGCAAGGCATCTAGGGGCAAGGGCGTAGCTAGGGGGATGCAGGGGGGTGCAGTTGCACCCTAGATCAGAGCCAATGGGAGGTCACTGTGACCTCCAATTTTATTTATTTTTTGACAAATGATTTTTTCCCCTTTCATGCTTTCCATTGTAACATGCTGGTCACCAGTATGTTACTACAAAACTACTGTTTAGTTCTTTTAGAAATATTTTATACCATCCATTGGTTTAAGGTGTGCATGATTGAATAATGTATAGTTTCTTTGAGTGCATAATTTCTTTCTTTTTTTGTGCAAATAGAATTTCAAGCACTTTTTTTCTCTTTCTTTCTTGCTTTTTTCGTTCTGTTTTTATTGAAAAATTTGACTTTTATGCTAATTTTTGGGAATTTTATATAAACTGCATTATTATATCTAGTATTGATTACTTTTCAGAAAATGATAGTAAGCTTGCCTGTTTTTGAGGAGAACATTTTTAATTTACCGAATGAAACTCAGAACTTTACTGAATGATTAAAAAATAAATAAATAAAATACAAGAATGCATACTTATCTATGTCTACCAAAAGAGACGTGAGGCATCGCAAAAATAAATAAATTAATTAATTAAAGAAAAAAAAAAGAAAAAAAATCAAAAAACAAAGAAGTTCAGACTTGCAATACTGTCTCACTGTTTTCAAATTTCATCAGCCAATTTGTATCGGATAAGAACTTTTTGGGAGGTCACAGTGACCTCCTATTGGGGTGCCACTGCTTGCAGCCCCCTAACGTAAGTCCAGGCTATGCCCTTGTCTAGGGGCACTGGGTTACCAGCAGACAACAGTGTAAAGGGTTATGCATTACATTAATGTAATCAATGGCAAACATTTGACAACCAAGTCATATTCCCAATAGCTGAAATATCCACAAGAATTTTATATTTCCCAGACATTGTGTGATAACAGGACAAAAAGAGCAAAAATTTTTAGGTTTTATAAAATCTCTAGTAAAACATTTGGCCCATGCTCAAATAATAAAAAAAGTGTTTTAGAAAGGCAACTTAGCTAAGTTTAGAGCATAGTTAGGTTTCAGTATTTAAAATTCACAAAAAACTCCAGATGCGCCCCCCTACACAAACAAAATTTCAATGCTATCAACACAAAATGCTAACTTGCAATTTTTTGATTACGTGAGATCGCCCATCATCTTCATAAGCTCAAAAAGTTAACCCCAGGATATATAATTTACACCTCAATCACCCTCCGTTCATCACGTAAAAGGGAATTTACTCTTTTCTTCGCCAATAAACAAGTCATAACTTCATCTATTTATCAGTAGTGAAAATTACAGTAGGAAATGAAACGTACCCATAGCCTCCTCTTCCAACTAAACGGATCTTCTCATATTTCTCCATTTCAGTCTTCTTGTCTGAGTTGTTCTGAGTCAATCGACATTCTTTCAACACAAACTTTGTTTGAAAAAAACTCGAAAGTATTATTACTTGTGAAAATATCAACAAGCTCACGATTATTTTTCCTTCAAACTCAAAAACCAAGTCGTATCATTCAAACTTCAGATTATTGTTGAAGAATTTCGTTTCAAAAATCCGAGATGTAAACAAATATGTGCTGCCATTCTTGAAGCCTCATGTAGAAAGAAAAAGTAGGTGGAAAACAGTTAAAAGCTGGAGGCGGTTCGATTCATACTTACATTGGCATCCCTCCACTTTTTTCTGGAACTACACAGTGAAATTGAATGTTTTAAACTTCCAGGAGCAGGAGTCTTATTTTCCCTCCAACTTCACATATTGTGAACCTTGAAAAGAAAACCTTGTTTTCATATAGCATTATGTACTGTCGCCATAGACGTAATGTTAAAGATCCCCGCTTAATATTCCTTGTAACTGACAGTACACGGACGATCGCAACTCACCATTGCAATCGCAAATTCCCAAATTTGGATAAGTTGCAATCGCAATAAATGCTTGTCGCACTGACGTCACTACGGGTGGAGCCAATAAGTGCTCACAAGCGGTCAGCGATCTCCTCTTATTCGCCAAGTAGGCAGTGACGTTTTATCTAGCTTGTTTTTCATAGGCAAACGTCACGCTGACGTCACGATGTTTTTTATCAAGAAACGTTCTAATGTAATTCATTTCCAGTAGCGATTGCAATATACGATCGCCTGTTTCACTTGAATCCCTGCCTATATCGTTTTTGAAAATTTTTCTGTGTCAATCGGGTTTCAAGACCGATATTCCTGAATATATCGAAGGTGGCAAGTTTTTACGTAGTTCGACGTCGGTCAAAATATAGTTCTATATCGTTTTTGACGGCCGTGGTGGCCCGATCGGTAAGGCATCGGACTCGTGTCCGGAGGGACCCGGGTTCGATCCCAGCCGATCAAAAATCCACCGTCTTGATTAATGGTGGCTGGAGGACGTTAAAAATGTCGTGGTCACAAAGTCCTCCAAGTGAAACGATACCTCTGGGGGTGCTGGGCCTAGGGTTTGCTTGACCCTAGGTTCTGGTTCAAAATTAAGAACAGAGCGCTCTTCAGGGCCCTATCCCGGTTAAACCACAAAACTGTGGTAGGTACGGGGGACCCTGGAGTGTGAAATGAAATGAAATATCGTTTTTGAAAATTTTTCTGCGTCAATCGAGTTTCAAGACCGATATTCCTGAATTTTCGAAGGTGGCAAGTTTTTACGTAGTTCGACGTCGGTCAAATTATAGTTCTATATCGTTTTTGAAAATGTTTCTGTGTCAATCGGGTTTCAAGCAGAGGCGGACTGGCCGTAGAGGCCACCTCCGCGCGGGCAGGTGCGCCCTCCTGCCTGTGCGCCCTTGCGCCCTCAAAACGTGTGCGCCTTCGTTATTTATTTTTTTTTTAATTTTAAAGGTTTGAAAGCAACCCCTAACAGTTTGAGCAGTACCGTCCCCCCCCACACTGCCAGTGCGCCTTCAACTTTAGTTAATTACTTATTTTTTACTTTTTTCCCGTTTGAAACATGTAAAGTAGTCAATAAGCGTTATCAGAAGGCGGTTCTTATTGTACGCAAGAAGTGATAGGTGGTCTATAAGGGGGATCTCATCCAAAGTTAGCGCCCTCCGGTCTGTGCGTCCTTACGCCGTGAGCAAAGCCCCCCCCTCCCCCTTTTTTTTAATCTTTACGTTCGAAGCACGGAAAGCAATCAATAAAAGATTAGAAGAAGATGGTTGTACTCAATAATGTACCTGTTATAATTAGCTTTTATTTATTGCACCCCAGACGTGATAGGTTGTCGGAAAGGGAGATCTTTGCCAAAAAAAAAAAAAATTCAACTCCTTCCAGGATGTACGCCCTTGCGCCCTCGAACCTGTGCGCCTTCGTTTTTTTCCACCTTACTTTCGGAGGGTATGAAACAAGGCAGTCCAGTCGGAGTGGGGGGATTTTAATCCAAAGTGAGCGCCCTCCGGCCTATGTATCATTGCACCCTCGAATCTAGTTGACTTGGGTGCCCCCCCCCCTTTTTTTTTAATTCGAAGCGAATGAAACAGTCTATAAAAGTTTGCTGCAGGATATTATAATTAATAATGTGCTATAATTCACTTCAATTCATTGCCCCTCATCCGCTCCCAGAGGTGATAGGTAGTCTGGAAGGAGGGAGTTTAACCAAAAAAAAAAACATCTTCCTCTTTGCTATGCGTCTTTGCGCTTTCGAACTTGTGTTCCTTTGGTGTTTTATTTTTATTTATTTTATTTTTTTTTATTCGAAGCACGTGAAGCATTTAATAAAAGTTTCAGAACAAGGTTCAAATGAATAGCGTGAAAAATAAACTTTGAATTCATAGCCCCTCAAAAGAGATAGGTAGTTTGGTCTAAAATCAAAGTGAGCGCTCTTATTTTTATGCGTTTTCCTCTCTCCTCTCTTTTGTGTGTGTGTGTGTGTGTGTGTGTCAAGTCAAAGTGTCAATCTACCTTGACTGAGGTTATGAATTCATGTGTAGTGATGCTGGTCACAGAAATCGGTTGTCAAAAGATTCTTCCGACAGGTATTTTTATGATGTTAGAAAGCTGCATGAGTAAACAATTGAATTGTATTGCACTGAAAAACGTGTACTACGACAAAAATGTTTAGTTTTGCCTAAAATAAAATTAAATAATGATTTACTGAATATTGTGTAGTTGATTGACTGGCTCCTCCCTATTTTCATGAGCATTTTAATATTAAGCGGATCATCAAAACAGCAGTAAGTAAGTAAAAATACAGCAGATAATACTCTTAAACCGCTGAATCTATAAATACGCCCACCATAATTCTTTATAAATCGCACAATTTTTCGAAAGTAAACAATAAATTGAAAAAACCAATTTCTGTATTTTAAGCACAACAGCTAATGTGTAACCATTTAGTGCAGGATGAGCTCTGTTATGAAGCCCATTTATTTGTGAATAATGATTAAAATTGTATTTTATTTAAATCTATATACGTGTTCCATAGTGTGCATTTTAACGATCTTTTATTGCATTACAAGATCGGTTTTGAGCTAATATTTAGAAAAGTGCCAATTTGAGTCCCAAGTAAATTTTCACTAGTATTTCAATAACTAGTTAAAAAAATAATTTTCCCCAGAAAGAAGATGAGGGTTTGCTTTCATTTCATCTAATCACATCAGAAAAAAAAAAATTCTTCAGAAAATATTTTTTTTTACTTTTCAAAAATCAGATCGGTAACGTGTCCCCAGTAGCAAAACTTAGCATGCAAACAGGTCATGCGCAGTTTCTAACTCCCCCCCCAACACACAAAAAAACGCATTTGCACAAAAAAACGATTCTATTTTTATCCCTTTGTTAATATTTTACTTCATTTTTGTTTTAATCGATTTCTGATTTTATAGCCGATGCGAAATAAGGGTGTCCCTCAGTTCCGCCGTCAGAGCGGTAACAATAACTTCCGATCTACATTTAGGCTCCCAAAATCATTTCCTGCACCGATACCACGTGATACTGAGTACCTGGTGTGATGTTTTATCGCATCGTAATTAAAAATTTGCATTTCTGCATCTAAAATTACAGGTAATATTTTTAAAAGTGATTTTATAAAATGTGTGTCATTTATGTCATCAGATCGGTAACACAAGCTAAAATGCGCAGTTTTTATTATTTTAAAAGTAATTTTGTATATATAAGTATAGTCCTTTATTACAAGTAAAAAAACCACGTGTTTGATTTTGGTTTAGCGCGATCGACTCGGAAATAAAAAAAAAAAAAGCTTTGTCGGTTTGTCAGATCGGTAACAGTCAGAGCCTGTTACCGTTTGCCTGTTACCGACCACATTGAAAAACAGCGAATATGTTACCGAACTGACTCTCACGTTTCAGAATTAGTAAAAAGCAAAAATCATAGGTTTTAGCCATATATATTGAATATTTTTGTTCTTAAAAAATGAAAAGCAATGAGTTTTAGTACAGTTGCTTCATTTGTGGTTTGTATGACCTAACAATAGAAGTTAGTAAAATAAGAAAAATTGACACTGCAAAAATTAAGTTAATTAATTATTATTTTATTTATTTATTTTTTTGGTGCTTCATTATCTCATAACTTCGCTAAATAACTAGATAATAAGTAGCATGCTAAATTTGAATTTCTGATCAAGAAATTAAATTTCCTGCAACTAATTAAAGTAAAGAAAGCAGCAGAGTTGTGTGTTGAAAAAGTTGAAGTTGTGTGTTGTTTCAAAACAAAACAAATGTTTTATTAGCTTGGATTTGTAATCTCATAATTGATTTATCTAAAAACCTTATCGCTAATTTTTATTTCTAAGAAATGCTTTTTTATAATGAAATTTGATTTTTTAGCTAATATATATATTTTAATATAACTATCTTAATTCTATGTTAAAAATGCAAGGAAATGATATCATTTTTAGAGATGTTAATGAAGACTGAAAGCATAAACTCAGATATGTAGCTCATATTAACATCAGATCTGTAACACTCATCAGATCTGTAACGGCCTAAAAGTGAGTCCTCTAAGGAGGGGGTAAATAACTTCCTTGACCTCCCCCCTTTTATTTTCTTGCATTTAGACCCAATTTAGACCTAATCCAATATTAATTTTTTTGCTGCAAAAAATTTTTTTAATCAGGAAACTCCAACTTCAAATTGGCACTTTTCAAAATATTGGCTCTTTTAACACAATGAAGAGGGCTCGCAAATTATGAAAATTATTTTTTTTTCCAACTTCCGAATTCACATGACTTATCTGACTAATGAGAGATAAGTTTGGAAAGTACTAGCAATGATTTTGGATGGTTAAACTCATAACAGTTAGGTCAGCTTCTTAATTCGTTTAAGAATACAGAATCTAGAATTTTTAAAAGCGTTTGAGACAGAAATAACAAATAAGTAATGCAATTTTTGTTAAGCACCAGAGGACAAAAAAATTGTAGCTAAAGAAGTAACTTTAATTTTTTTAATGAAAATAAACGCGTTTAAAATAGAGCGAGATGTATTATGGTGAACAGAAAGTTTTTTTTTTTTTTTTTTGTATTATTTTAAAGGATTTTATCTTTTTAGCCTTAAATCAATTTAATAAAGATAGTTTTATCTAGATTTTGCTTTTCTTATTATTTACGCTTTATTGGAGACCCTGCATGAAAGTAAGTAAAAAATTTCCGTAAAACATTTCAGAATGTAACATGCTCGTAAAAAATATAACTTTCATTGAGAAATGAGAGGAATAAACATCGTCATTGTATATTACTAGCTGTTTTCTCAGGCATTGCACGGTCTACCGTGAAAATAAAAGTTTTGCCAAGAGACGCATGTTCACCAATCAGGCTCAAATAAAAGAAAAAATTGTGTGCAATTACACGCCAAAGTGATTGTAATAGCTATTTCAAAATTTAAATTGAGACCTTATCGGATTTCTTTTAACGCACCTATCTCCCCCTCCATATGAAATTTCTGAGTATGGAAAAACCTTTGTGACAAATTTGGCAAAGATCCGACGGAAACTTAAACTGTTGTTATTTCCACAAAAAATCCTACGAAACTCGCTAACAGGCAATATGACTCAAAATTTAAGTTTAGACCTCTTTGGATTTTTTTGAGTTCCGATGTTCCAAAAATATTAAATGTGAATTTCTGAGCAGCAAAGGACTTTAGTACGAAATTTAGTTAAGATCCGGCGCAAACAGTGTATTTGTATAGGAAGCATACACACCCACACCCAAATATTCACACCCATTTATTATGCAGGTTTAACTTATAATTTAACTACGGTATACTCCCAATTTATCCGCGCAATTGGGTGGTACGAGTATCGCGGATAATGAAAAAAGGCTAAAAATAAGTGATAAAAAGAAGATAAAAATTGTGTTTTGCTTAAAATTAATTGTATTGTATATAAAAAGTGTTGCAAACAATGAAGATAGGAATAGTATTACACATTTGTCTTGGTAAGTTCTGAAGCACATACAATCTATAAAGGAATAGTAGTTGCGATAACGCCCAGGTGAAACAATTTATTCGACAAAGCACTCTTCTGTAACATATATTATACCAAACTTAATTTTGCTGTAAGAAAAAAAAAAAAAAAAAAACGAGACCCTTGCGGATAATTCCCGCAGAAAATGTGTGTGTGTGTGGGGGGGGGGGGTGCTATTTTGAAGTGCGCCCTTTGGAGGTTTGGGTTAGCGCCCTCATGGGGGAGCCAGTCCGCCCCTGGTTTTAAGACCGATATTCCTGAATATATCGAAGGTGGCAAGTTTTTACGTAGTTCGACGTCGGTCAAAATATAGTCCTATATCGTTTTTGAAATTTTTTCTGTGTCAATCGAGTTTCAAGACCGATATTCCTGAATTTTCGAAGGTGGCAAGTTTTTACGTAGTTCGACGTCGGTCAAAATATAGTTCTATATCGTTTTTGAAAATTTATCTGTGTCGATCGGGATTCAAGACCGGTATTCCTGAATGTATCGAAGGTGGCAAATTTTTACGTAGTTCGACGTCGGTCAAAATATAGTTCTATATTGGTTTTGAAAAATTTTCTACGTCGATCGGTTTTCCGGACCGTTATTTTAGGCAGGGATTCAAGTGAAACAGGCGATCGCATATTGCAATCGCTACTGGAAATGAATTACATTAGAACGTTTCTTGATAAAAACATCGTGACGTCAGCGTGATGTTTGCCTATGAAAAACGAGCTAGATAAAACGTCACAGCCTACTTGGCGAATAAGAGGAGATCGCTGACCGCTTGTGAGCTCTTATTGGCTCCACCCGTAGTGACGTCAGTGCGACAAGCATTTATTGCGATTGCAACTTATCCAAATTTGGGAATTTGCGATTGCAATGGTGAGTTGCGATCGTCCGTGTTTCACTTGAATCCCTGCCTTAGAATGTTCAAGACCGTTATTCTAGAATGTTCAAGACCGATATTCCTGAATGTATCGAAGGTGGCAAGTTTTTACGTAGTTCGACGTCGGTCAAAATATAGTTCTATATTGGTTTGAAAATTTTTCTATGTCGATCGGTTTTTTGTGCTACTAGGGGTGCGCAATAAAAGCGAAGGATTAAAAAGAAGACTGAAGAAGTATGCTCATTTTTTAAGAAAATAAATTAATTTGTTTACAGTTCAATAAACTAATTCAATAAATTATTAGTTACAATAAATTAATTTAATCACTTTTAAGCGCCGAAAAATTCGGCGCATAAGTGAAATATTTATCTTTAAAGCGACGCATAAACGAATGAAATTATCATTATTTTACTATGGAATGTGCTGGGACCATTAAAAATCGTCGTATAAGTGAAAAGGGCGCATAAATGAGGCGGTGTATAAGTGACAGTTCACTGTATTTGCTATTCTGTAACAATATATATTTGATGAAGTTTGCAATTAATGTTTTAGTGTACTCATTCATTCTAAAAACCGTGCACGACTAATTTATTTAAGAAACCTTTTCGTTTTTGTGGTTTGTTGGTTACGGTCGTTATTGTTTCAGGCCTAAAATCGCAGTTCACGTCGGATCTTTGCCAAATTTGGGACAGAAGTCATCTGATGCATCTGGAAGTTAAATTAGGGATTTTAGTCTCTTATAGAGTGGGAAATTTCCTATGAAGGAGCTTTCCTAATATAAATACCCTTTACGTTAGTTCTTTACCAAATCTGACTCAGGGGTCTTTCGATGTTCACCAGGAAACCATATCAAAGTGAAATAATGAGAACAATTAAGTTTTTGAAACATTGTAGTAAAACACTTTTCTGCATTTATAAATTACTTGCCCTCACCTCCTCGTTTTCGAAATATAAGGTCTTACAGTCTGTCGAAATTTTAAGTCACCAAATTTAGCGAGTTTTAGGTTATGATTGGAGACTTTTCGCATGCTTTGCAGATGGATGTCCTATCACATGCAGATGGTGAAATAATTGGCCTTCTTTTCCCCCAGAAGCATTTAAATTTGGAGCTTTAATTAAATTTAAGCCTTTAAAATCTTATATCTAAATAACGGGTGGACAAGGGCAAATAATTTATGCAACAAAAAATATCGTAATGTGAAAGCATTTTTAAAATGTTTAATAAAGCGAACACTTGTAGTTGAGACAATGAGGTGCCCGATAAAATCAATATTGTTTACGTAATAAGCGAATTTGTAGAATTTTTTCTAAGTAAAGTACTAAAGAAATACAGAGCTCAAGTCACATATGATTATAAGGATTTAGTGGAGCTAAAATATCGGAAGAGAGACTGGAAGGTGTGGGTGTTCTGGTGAAGTTTGATGGGAAAACGTAGCTAAAGGGATTCGAAAGCTTCCAAATTCTAAAGTAATCAATTGAAGAGGATATCTAATCAAATAAACTAACTGGAGAACCTTACTGCTCAAATATGTCCATTATTTGACTTTATATATGGCGGAAAAATGAATTAAAATAGCCGTTTACTCATTTTTAGCTATACATATTGAAAATAGTCAGACATGTAATGACAGTAACCGTAATCAAAAATTAATTTTTTACCAAAAAAGCTAAGTTCTTTGTATGATATGCCTGATTAATAGAGAAATTATTACAAAATCCAGAAGATCATACGTGCAATAGATTCACAGAAAATTAGCAGTGTTTCATAGCACTCAAAAAACCATGTCTTTTTTTTTTGGAGCGACCGTAACCACACATTTTCGAGAATTTTCTACGACTTCCACTGACTTCAAACTAAGGCTAGGCGATAATTATGTTTGGTGGAAGATTAATCCTTCCTTTGTTTTCATTAGAACTTTAACAGCATTTGTGAATAAAATATAAATAGCTGAAGTTGTGTGAATGTAACGACCGTAACCATGGATTGGCCCATATGATTTTAAAACTACAAAATACGTCTTTCGTACTCCAATCAGGCGCGGATCCAGAGGGGGGGTCATGGGGGTCATGACCCCCCCCTTAACCGACAAAATATAGCGAAAAATTGCATTTTTGGTACCTATATTACAAAAAAATTGCCAAAACCCCCCATTTTTGCCCAAAAATTGCACTTTGACCCCCCCCTTTCCGCAAATGACCCCCTCCTTAGCCAGAAGCTGGATCCGCCCTTGACTCCAATTTCATTCAAAGCGTGTAGGGAAGTGAATGAATTTGTGACTATTTAAAGTATGGACTTCAGTTCAGATTTTAATACAGACAGAGAAGCAAAGATGATAATTTTTCTTTATTTCATCTGATTATGCAAAACAAACATTTTTTTTCCCTCATTGCATAAAAAAATAAAATGCATTTCTATGTATCATGAAGTCACAGCAAAATAATATACAAGTAGCATACATGTACCACTCAAAAAGGAAAATAAAACCCAAAAATATTTACAATGACTAAACATTTTCTTTTTTTTACTTTTTTGATACATTAATTGCACATTCACGTACTTCCATCACAAGGCATGTCCAAGTACATATTCACAGATATTCGCACCATTTCCGTTCTTCAAGTGCAAAACCAAAAGAGAATTGCTTACATCTCAAGTTCTCGCTGACAAATATTCACCTCCGTCACAAAATTTGAATTGACTTGCTAAAGGACAGAAGAAATTCAGATTAAAAAAGAAGCATAAGCTTTTGTTTTTAACAAGTGCTTGTTTTTTTGAATCAAGAGTATACAAAGAGGGTTGAAAATTTTCTGACTTCAAAAGCAGAAACATTTGAGCCTAACAAACCTCAGTTTCGTCTTGCCAGCAAAACGTAACATAAAAATTCCTTTGAGTTAAAATATCATTTTAATGCAAAATAATGTCCAAACTTTCTAGTTACCGGGAGAAATGAAACATGGTAGTACAATACACGACAAAGAATTAATAACAACACATTATCTTATTGAATCAAGATAACACATTAAAAAGTATAGGGCTACCAGGCTTCATAAGGAAAAATGCTCATCAAACTTATTTATTCCGATCTTTTTGGACAAAATATTAAAATCAACTAGCAGAAAAATGAATTAAGAATAAACATAGAATGCATCATAAGGCATACATTTATAAAACCAAAAAGCATCCAAGTATTATTTATGGATACTTCTGGCAGCTATATGATATCCGATTCTTCCGCTGTTTGAGCATAGCAGAAAATTTGTTTGCATAAATTTTCTCTTACATTATTTAATCAGAAGGCATTTTCAGTATATAAAAAAAGGTTAGCTCTTGTCACTGAACCGCAATTATTCGGCCTAATTACTGTGAACAGGGCTCATACCCAATTTTCAAAACAAAACTGAAAGAGTTCTGACAGTAGAAAAATAAAAGAATTTAGCTAGAGGTGGCCCAGAGAACTGGGCTTTAGGCAGAGGCCAATCAGGCCTGTCATTTAGGGGGGTCAATTTCCTTCCCCCTGCCTTTGAGAAAACAATGTATTTACACAGAAAAGGGAGCATGGTTTTTGGTGTTTTCCGATGAAATTACATTGTGTTTGCAACCTTTGACCCCCCTCTGGAAAAGCCTGAGATTGGCCTGTGGCCAATGCAAAAATGAGCTCCTGTTATTGAATGAAATTATTTATTGCCATTCTTGCACTTGCCTAAATACAACAACTAATCTAGACCTTTTCGCCTGCCTACATTTTTTTCTTTTGCAAAAAATCTATGTAATCCATAGTCTTCATTGGAAAAAAATTAAGCAACTGAACCCTAGAAAAGTCACAAAAGCATATAAAAGTTAGGGAAAAAAAACTCCTTGAACAGCCGGTAACCCTAAAGAATGAGAAGTGCATGACGATAGAGCTTTGCCCAAAGGATTTTAAGTTTTTAACTAATTAAGTTTGACACAGATCTATTCAAAAACAATTTCTAATTTGATTCAATTGAATAATCATTACAAATGATTTGGCATAAAATATAAAGCAAAAACAAAATTCATGTTTTCATTCTGAAATAATGGTCATTTTAAACAAGCATTTTCTAACATTAAAATATAATTGCATACTGTACAACAACAACAACATAGAAAAATATGTTAACCCAACAGGATGTTTCCATAATTAAAACTATAGCTCAATCAAAAAGGATTATTGCTGTGGAATTTAAAGGGTTTTTTTCATATTAAAAAATGTCACAGCTAAAAAACCAATAGAACAAAATATTTTAGAGTTTTGTAACACTGTAAAAAAAATATATATATATATACACAAAAACAATGTTTTCACAAAATGCAAAGATAATGAAATAGTAGTCTTAATAATTTAAATTCATATTGCTTTTTTGAGCAGGAATATTTCTAGTTATCAAAATCTAAAATTGATTATATTGCTAATTAAAAAATAAAAAAAAAAATGCTTTAAAATATCAGAAAAAAAATTATTGTATTTAGTAGTATGACTCACCACTGAACATATCACTGCTCCAGTTCAATACTGAAACATGTTACAATTTAAAGTTTACCAATACCTTTGTGCTAAAGATGTACAGAAAATAAACAACGTTACAATGCACAAATGAGCAGGGATACTGCAGACACGTGTTTCGGCGTTACAAGGAAAGCCTTTATCAATGCAAAAAAGTTGTGAGCTTATGGATGCACAGACATCCGACAAAAGCCGGATGTCTGTGCATCCATAAGCTCACAACTTTTTTGCATTGATAAAGGCTTTCCTTGTAACGCCGAAACACGTGTCTGCAGTATCCCTGCTCATTTGTGCATTGTAACGTTGTTTATTTTCTGTACATGTTACAATTTGTTTTTTTAATAAATATGTATTTCAGTAAACCCCCAACGTTGTAACATAGGAGATGTTAAAAGGAAAAGATTAGAGGGAACAAACTGGAACTCAGCAGATCTTATTACAAAATTAGATAATGTATGAACCACTCTCAATATCAACGAAGAAATTTCAAAACTCAACATTTCATTTTTACCAAGTCTTAGTTTTGAATTAGAGCAGCGATACCATTCCAACACACGATGCTTTATTATTTTTTCCTCAAATTGTACATCCGAAGTTCGGCATCATAAAAATCAAATGTATTTCAAGTGCTTTTAGACTATTAAGACTGCTCATCATTGAAAATCTAATTCATCTTGGTTATGCAAAACCAATGATATAATTAACGGTAAAATGGCAAAGATGCAGTGGACTGTGATGAATAACAAACATGAATTGTTGCACATTTATGTGCTCAAACAACACTGATGTACCTATAACACATTTAGAAGCTTGTGCTCCAGTTTATTGTATAAAAGCTATATTTGTGCATTTTGTAATTTAAATACTGCTTCGACCAAGCTTTTATGACAAACATTTTATCTTTACCTTGAATGCATTTTGAAATGGCTCTTACTACTATTGTAATAAAATTCCTTTAGTTATATCGCTTAAGTATCTTAAAGCTTTAAAAAAAAAAAAAAAACCTCACACACGCACTTACAAAATAAATATGAGACATGATTTTAATTTGGCTAACAATGCTCCAGTAAAAAAATTAACAAATGAGCAAAGCAATTGAGTTTTTAATTTTTTAGTTCCATTTAGAAAAAAAAAATTGAAGGTACAAGTGCAAATAGTGAAAATGAAAATTGTATTTCCACTTGTTTCTCCAAAGGCATATGATCAACAATAAGAATTACAAGATGCTAAGTCTATATAAATGTGGTTTACATTCATTCACACCTGATAATGGGTGAAATTACTTGAGCACACCCAATCATCACACTTATGATGCCAAAAGTTTCCTCTTACCTCTAAAGCCATCTATGTTTTTTATAAATTGAACTTAAATTAAAAAAATATATATACATATATACATATATTTTTTTTTTCGAGTTTGATATGGGAGAATTAGAGTTTTAACACAAAACCATTACAAAAAAAAGAAAAATGCATTCAAAGTTTTAGTACTCTTTGTTGGACACTCCCCCTCTTCAATCCTAACTTCTGATGAGCAGCAATAAAATACAAAATGCCTAATATTGCATCAATGAAATTACCTAAAAATATTGCAATATTTATCTATAACACAATGGCATTCAGAGTCCCAATAAGCGTCATATCATGTTACTACTAACAGTAGGTCAAATTAGTTCTAAACTAGTTTCCATTAATTTTAAAACTAGAATAATAATTTTTTTTTTTTGTGATTTGCCTTTTTGATAAACTGGAAGATTTCAATATTATATTTCCCCCCAATTCCTTCGGATTGTTAAGAATCTGAGTGCCATTTAAGGACTAGGACAACATTTACAATCAAATGTATCAAATAATCTTACTCCATCACAGATTAGGGGGGGGGGGGAATAACTGAACAAATATATTTACAGTTTGTACGAAAGACATTAAATAACAATGATTTCTTGTGGCTGAATGTTATACAAGTTTGATTTAATAGCATGACAAGGAAGGAAGAAAAAAAAGCATTCAAGAGAGGTTTTCAAAATAACGATTCAGAAAATGTTTCAAGTTATCTTCCGAAAGCACCAAATGAGAATTTTCCTCATTGTAAGATTTAAAAACAGCAGGTTCCGTTATTTAACACAAGGACTGCACAAAATTTCTAAAGTCTGAAATTTCTCCAAGAAGAAAGATCCCCCCCCCCCCACAAATGAAATGCACGTTTAAAATAAACTTTACGGGCAAAAAAAAAAAAAAAAAAGGAGGAGAAAAACCAGTTATAAAATAAAGTTGTGATTTTTGATGCCAAACACATTTTCCACCCATTTAAAACTTGGGTTTTCTAGAGAACTTTCAAAACATTCATAAGAAATACATCTATTTATAATTCAAAAGAGAAATTCATACAAAAAGCCAAAACTACCTTAATTATTATTCTAGGAAAATGACAAATTTTAAACCAATTACGCGCAACAAACAAATTCAAAACTGAAACTGTGCCCTCTTCATTCAACCTGAGGGTTGTTGTAAGTAATAGTCATTCAAGGGTATTTTTGAGCAATCCAAACAACTTTGTACCACTTCTATTTTTTATTTCTGATTCAAAAAAACTAAATATGAATTTCCAGTGATGCCTTTCTCTGGCGAGGTCATAATATTAAATTTTTATTACCTATGACTTTAAAATATAAATATATACTACTATAAAAAATATGAAGTGTCGCGAAGTTATCCAGACTGGCTGTAAGATAACTTGAATGACTAACCAAGTGGTATTCCCGTTTCCTCTTCCTTCCTTGTGACAGAATGTGCATATATTACAGCGAGGAGCTTCTGATGCAGAGATATTAAAAGTTTTTATTACCATCACAAAAGTAAATTGCATTTTATCACAATGTACAGTCTCTACTGCTGTATAAATTGAGCAAAAATTTCCACCGTTCAATCATGGACAAACAGCTGTGGGATTTTATTCACCACGTGGATCCCCGGAGGGATTTGCATAGAGTAGTTTACATAAATCAAGTGGCGTGGCTAACTTCTAGGAATCAAGATTGTTTTGTGGCTAAACTTTCATGAGAGGGGGGACGTAATTGCAAAAAAATGTAAACAAAAAAGCCATTTGGTCAGAATAAAATCTGGTTAAAAGATATACAACAGTATTGAAACAAAGAGAACAGAGATAACCGAGAAAAAAAGTTTTGCATTTATGGTAAGAATACCAATTGCTGCAAAAGTTTTTACAATAAGAAATGAATAACTTTTAAAATTAAAAGTTACACATTTTTGTATGGGTATGTATTAAGACATGAATACTTTAAATATTGAAAAAAAGAAAATAGTTAAACTCTTCTGAGAAACAGAATTTTATAAAAGGAATAAATCCTATATTTTAGGATTAAAGGATAAATTATATCTGATAGATAATTTACTTCTAGTTTCTTACTGAACAAAGCTATATGAATTGTAACTAATTCCTGTACTGCTACCTAAAAGTTAAATGTTTCTTAAGTTGAATGTTTAAAACAATTGCAACAATTACTTGTCAATAATTGAAAGAATTTTCTTTAAAAAGATTGTCAAAGTATGTTGAGCAACACAAGGGATTAAAACACAAATAAATAAACTTCAAAAGTATAAACTGGAAAATATGAAGTCATAACAAATTTAAGAATGAAAATGCAAATATAACTCCAAGCAAAGCCATCCCATGAGACAAAAACTTAAAAAGAAATTGTTATAATTCAAAAAAGTCTAGAAAGGGTAGCTATTACTGTCTACCCTTTTTAGCTACCAATTAAGGGTCTTAATTGGTAGCTATCACTGTCAAAACATAAAGTTGGGATACATTGTATTGGGGGATGTATAACATAAGAAAAGCTAATATTAATGACGCATCAAACTGCTGATACCAGATATAACGTCCCTTAACATTGCTCTGACTTTTTGAAATTTTCCAACACTATTTCGCCCATGCTTTTTCATTACTTACAATTATATCCAAAGTGCATTGTACATACATCTCATCTACACAGAAATGTGGAATTTATGTGACATATCACAATTGATGGACCACTCATAGTGGTGCTGACTTTTCAAATTACAGGAGGAGGTTGTAACTTATGAAGATTAAGATTTGCCTAGAAATTGAAAGCTTTTTTTCTTATCAATAAGTGAAACAATATGTATTTTCATGAAAATCTAATAAGTGAAGGGAAATGGGATGTCATCATTTTAACTCAGCCCGCCAAAAATTTTGGATGAGAAAATGTTGTGCCATTGCCACCCCCCTCTGTGGGTGATTACAAGATGGGACAAACAGTTCTTGATGAATAACACAATTTTGACAGCACTGCTGTTTTTTTTTTTTTTAAATAATTTATATAGCCTTAAACTAAAATGGGCAGTTTCGAAACTAAATGCTTCACATGGCAACAAAAACATAAGTTTCACAGATTGTTAATTTTTTTTTCTCATTATTTCTTTTCATCATTAAAAATTGGAATAATGCAATTAAACAAGTTTTGGAGAAGACAGCAACTAAATGACAAAGTAAAAGCTACATTTTACATGAGTGCAAAAGATAAAGATATGTCAATATTTATTCAATGAAAGAAAATTTGATTTATCTTAGACATTCATTTCAAAGAGAGCCTCTGAATTTAGAGAGTAAAAATTTAACTATCTGTTCTTTGTTGGTCAAAAAATGTCCGAAACCATGAAATTTTGGTCCAATTAATATGGATTGGTACATATTTTAAAAAAGTTTTAAAATATGTCATTTCAAGCGCAGATGCAAAAACTAAGATTTGTAAACATGGCAGGCTATCACTATTATAAACAATAGACAAATACATTTACACAGTTACAATATGTTTTAAAATCAAAATTATGTAAAAGTGGGTTTTAACTAAAAGCCAAAAATACAGAGTTCCAAAAGTGGACATCGTAATCTGGTAAAATCTGTTCATTAAATTTCAGCGATTTAAAAAGTTACAAAACTGGACGAAATTCGGTAAGTAAAAAGTGGCTCTACAGAATGAAACGAAGATTTTTGTTTGGAGAAGAGCTTACATTCACGGCGATTTCAACACCAAAAATGATTATAACAGTTAAAAGGAAAAAAAAAAAAGATCTAAAGTTATAAAAGATATAAACGTCATACCTGCCAGCTTAACAAAAATCTCAATGAGTTTAACTCTTGTAATGTTTAAATATTAAATAGGTAAATCTGTCTAATAAAACTTCTAGCTGGATATAACACACCTATATGTTTACTTTAAAAAAATGCTTTAAGAAAAGCTGCAAATAATTACTTTATTTGAGTAACTCAAATTTTTCAGGTTTCTGACTAACTTTTTTCAGAGAACAATATGAGTTCTTGACTTTCAACAAGTGGATGCAGCTGCATTTCAAAATGCTTACGAATTGAGAGCAGTGGACCAAAGTACAACAGCTTAAATGCGCAAAAGTTGGCAGGTATGAACAGTCCATCATAAGTTATTCAAGGTATAACAGTCGGAAAGACAACCAATGGGAAATGATGAGAAACTGTATTGCTATAACACAAACTAACTCAAATAATGAGATGCACACGTGATTTCGTATTACAACAATTCATGATGACATAAAATTGTTGTTGGATCACAGCGGTGTCTGCAGTAAAAACAATGTGAAAGGTCTTTTTGAATAACAATTTTTAACATGGAAAGGGGAGAGACTGTTGTCCACATAACAAAACCAAATATTATCAACAAAGACAAATGATCACAAGTCGGTTGATTTGTCTAACAAACTCTAAAGCTTCTTCATCGAACATCGTATCGACGTGGGAAATGATTTCATCTTTGAGAGTGTACAGGGATGTGCTCAGTTAACACAGTCATTTGGCTGAATAAAGTGGAAAGACTTTTCCTTCATCTTCATACGATGAGGTCTGATCTGAAATAAAAATCTATTTCAGTTTTTTTCAACTCACACACATATTAATACAGGGTATCTAACAGCAAAAAAAAAAAAAAAAAAAGCTTTCAGGACAGCTAGAATACATCCAAAGGAAAGATACTTGCATTGAAATCCAGATTTAAACATTGGGGAAGGTAGTAGTAGAGGTAGAAGATTTGAAAGCACGTAAGACATTGACAAATGAGAAACATTTATTGAGCACAGGCGCGCACCCAGGAGGGGGCTTTGGGGGCTTAAGCTCCCCCTATGAAAAAACTGGACTTGAAGGTCTTAGGCATCAACGACATTTAAAATTTTTCCACGGTGTCAGAAAAGATTCAAGTCATTAATAACTCAATATATACTACGCTTTGAATCCAATTGAAACAACAATAAGCACACGTATAACATATACCTTGTCTTTCTTCTAGGGGAAAGTGGGTAAATTCTCACTTATAAAAGACCGCTCCATGCTCCCCCTCATCTACAATTTCCAAGAAACGAAGGCATTGTTTTCACAATTAAATCATTCATTGTACATGTACAGACGCATGAGGCACGAGAATGAGGCCTCAGCAAAGCATGGAACTTCAAATCACAGAGCGTCTAACCTTCAAAACCAAAATAATTTTAATTTCGAGGATTTGTCATGGAAAATCATGATGTTTCGCGGTGGCGAATTATAGGTTTGAAGGATCGTCATAATGAAATTTTTAAAGCTTCTTTCTGTCAAAAACAGAATTCTATAAAACATTTTTCATGTACATTTTTTGAATCTATTTTATAAAAGCCCCCTATGGCCGGGGAGGGGGAGAGGGGGCAATTGCGACATGATTAGCCCGCCACTGATTTTCTGAGAAACATGCTCGAGAAACAAGAAACCAGATAAAAAGTTAAAACAGATTATAAAAAATATAAAATGGTATTAAAATAAAAGGAAGAACAAAAGAGAGAGAGGAAAAAAAAACAGAAAAAAGTGACCGAAGAATATCTTTGCAAAATAAACAAATTAATCAAAAAAAAAAAAAAAAAAATTACACAAGCACAGACTCAAGCCACAAACTACTGTACTTCTAACCAATGAAGACGGAAGGAAATTAAAACTTTCAGTACAGAAATCCAAAATAGTTAACTGAAAAATCGTTTCCTATTTTCTCCATTTTGATTTGGAATAAAAATATTAAAAAAAAAAAAGTAGCTAAGAAAATGGGAGGAAGGGGGTATCCGAACCTAATTCCTCTCTTTTTTCGGCTTTAAAGTTAGAAAGGAATTATAGTTTTAGAGTTTCAAGTCTTGAAAAATTCCGGTAGAAAGTCTGAATGTCCTCATCGAAGATCGTCTAATAATTGGTTTTTGGAACATAAATTTCTAGAAATTTCCGGAGGTGAAAAGCGAGCCGCATTATAGAATATGGCCTACAGTTTTGTTTATAAAACTTTAATTTCAAAAAAATTATAAAAAAGCCCCCCTCCTCCCACCAAATAATAATGATAAAAGGAAAAGGTCTTAAATTTCGTTTCTGGAACTTTATTTACGAAAAACTGCTGGTGCAGAGTGCACGAATCCTATCGCTAAGGCAACATATAAATGGACTATAACCACATTTTTAAGACTTCAAATTTTGAAAACTTTTCTGAGGAAGGCCTCCGAACTCTTAACATCGGCAACAATGGAACCGCATTTCTCTAAGCTCAGTCTCAGGGAAAATATCCTGTGGAGAGTTCCACATTCCATCAATTCCCATAACGTCAATAAAGATGGTCTACAATGGCATTTTTAAAACTTCAATTTCAAAAAATGTTCGAGGAAAGATCTCGAAAATCGTTTAGAATTGAGTTTTGGGATCTTTAATTTCGACAAAAAACATTTAGAGGAGAAAACCGAACCCTATGCCTTTCTCTAACATCATCAGCTATTGCGTTGTTTCGACATCAATTTTGAAAAATTTCGGGTTGAGAGCGGTCGAGCCCCATTCTTCCTAAGATTAACTGAGATAGTTATAAATTTCGTTTGTGGAATTTCAACATAAAAAAAACGTTACTGAAAAGTTCCAAAACCCCCATTCATTCTCCTAACATATTCTAAGAGGGCCTACTATGGTGTTTTTTGGATATCAATTTCGAAAATTTACAATGGGAGAGTACCTGACTCGTGCTCTTCCTAAGATTAACCAATGTCGTCTTAAATTGCGCTTTTCGAAGTTTAATATAGAAATATTCCTAAACCTCACCCCCAAACAATTGCAAAAATGGCGTGCGAAAATAACGTTTTTATGGCCTCAAATTCTGAAAAAATATTAGATGAGGGCCGGCAAGTCTCAAATCTCCCTAACATGACCAAAAGTTATCCAATCTTAGGTTTTTTTTTTTGGAATCACTTTTCAGAATTTTCTCCGGGGAGAACCCATGAACCCCCTATTAGTATGTTTGAATATTCCATTTTATGTCTTTGTTTATAATAGTAATGGTCTTGATTCGTATCATAACGCTAGAGTGCATTAATCACCTCATCTTCACTAAGGTTGGAAGATCCTCATAGTATTTACCATTTATTTTCTTACATAAACACAATTTGATAAATAAGTAAAAAATTCACATAAAACTTAGCAGAAGCAAGAGAGTTTCCAAACAAAAAAGCAAAACTTTATACTATTATTCCAGAAAAAAATAAATAAAAAGAAAGAGGAGGGGGGGAGAGGGGGGGGGAGTAATCTATTAAAGTTTAGTATTTTCGCTATTTTAAAATTTTAATCCAGTGGCCTCTGGATATAAAAGGGGTAGGGTGCTTGATGTCAGAAATTAGCCCTCCCTTAATTTAAATCCTGGGTGCGCCCCTGATTGAGCATGGTTAGTATCAATGGCAGATTAGCTGAATAAAATTCATAATGCTACAACAGATGCTTTAAGTTATCATCATCAAATTTCTAATCAATTTCGATGCATTTTGTAATGTCCAGCAACAAGTGTTTCATTGGTGTCACATAAGAATCACATACACACACTAATAGTGTTGGTGCTATAACATTTGCATCTAGTACACAATTTTTACTAATTACGTCCCATAAACTGTTAATTACTTCCTTGAGTTATTTTATATTTTCTACCTCTGTTATCCATGTAACTAACATAAATATATATTTAGAGGTTGTTATAGTTTTGTGATAACAGTACATAACACAAGCTTATGGGCGCCTTCAGAGTGCTGGCCCGAGCCGTCCGGATTCTTCCCAAAGCGTTCAGAGCTGCTATTTGGAAAACCAGAACGCCTCAAATGCTGTCCAGAGTAGACGCCCGAGTCTTTCGGGCTAAAGCACAAACAGCCCAGGAAATTTAGCTGGGCAGATGGAACGTGTTTGGGCGTTTTGCAAAGGATAATTCTCATTGGCCAAAATTTATTGTCTGCTAGAATTTCGGAAGAGTGAATGTTGTAACAAAATCTTGAAAATACACACACAATGTCAAAAATACGTATGGCTATTTGCTGTGATGAATCTGAAAGGATATTTCTGTGAGAATCGGTCAATGTAGGAACAATCCTAACAGATAAGCGATAAATTCCTTCATTGAAAATAACATATTTCTCATTAAATTCGATAGGCCATTGCGACCCCACGCTCAACCATGACGATACAGGAACAATGCTTGTCGCCAAATTTAAGAATGGTATCATTTTGTGCCAAAATATAGGAGCAAATGCAGGATTATTCCTGTATTGACAGGCGCATAACTCTCTGCTGTTCTGTCCGCCATGTTTTTTTTTTCCTAAACAGCCCAAGAGGCGTTCAGAGTAGCACATTTTTGGGTCAAGCCTGAGTAATTTTATGACGTCACGGCTGGGACACTCGGGCGGCTCGGGCCAGCACTTTGAATGCAGTCTATATGTATTGTTACAAATCTTGTAAATAGTTGTTGTTTTTCCTGCCTTGCATCATTTTCATTAGTTTTGGTTTTATCTGACGTCATGTTGCAAAGGTATCTGAAGATATCACTTTTATCACTGGTATACCGGCCCTGTAACGTTTTGTAGTTTTTATACTTGCCCTACATTTGATAAGCTTGAAGACATTTTCCCCGCTGAGTGTGTTTTTTTTTCTTCTTTTTAGAAATTTCATGAATGAATTGGAATACTCCAGATTTTGCTAGAAATGTCCTTGAGTGTATAAAAAGCTGGCCTTGAACACAAGTCAGTCAGTTGTTTTCAGATTTGATTCTGGTGACTCGTTTTATTCGCTATTCGCTTGGGCGATGTTTTGCTTTTGTAATTGCTTAATTACTGTTCACGTTAGATACGTGTGTGCTGAATTACTGTTGAGAGTACAGTGTACTGTTTTGCTACCTAATTGCTGGATGTTTAGCAATTGTTTCCTGCTCCTTTTGTAAATACACTGAAGTGACAAAAGTCATGGGATAGCAATATGCAAATTTTCAGATGGCAGTAGCATCGCATAGAACAGGTATAAATGCGCAGTGCTTTTACAGAGCTTTCATTTCTGTTCAAGTTATTCATGTGAAGAGGTTTTAACGTGATGATGACCGCACGACGTGAATTAACAGACTTTGAACGCGGAATGTTAGTTGGAGCTAGACGCATGGGTCATGCCATTTCGGAAATCGTTAGAGAATTCAACATTCCCAGATCCACTGTGTCAAGAGTGTGCCGAGAGTATGAAATTTCAGGCATAACATCCCACCATGGACAGCGCAGTGGTCGACCGCCTGCACTTAAAGATCGAGACCGGCGACGTCTGCAAAGAGTCGTAAATTCTAACAGACAAGCAACACTGCGTCAAATCACCGTAGAAATCAATGTGGGACGTACAATGGACGTGTCTGCTAGAACTGTGCGGAGAAATTTGGATTTCTTGGGCTATTCCAGCAGAAGACCGACTCGAGTGCCTTTACTGACAGAACGACATCGCTTGCAGCGACTCTCGTGGGCACGTGAGCATATCGGTTGGTCCCTAGATGAATGGAAAACCGTGGCCTGGTCCGATGAGTCACGATTTCAGCTGGTAAGAGCCGATGGTAGGGTTCGAGTGTGGCGCAGACCCCACGAAGCCATGGACCCAAACTGTCAGCAAGGCACTGTTCAAGCTGGTGGTGGCTCCGTAATGGTGTGGGCTGTTTTTTCATGGCATGGACTTGGTCCTCTAGTGCGACTGGACCGAACATTGACTGGAAATGCTTATGTGCAGCTACTTGGAGATCACTTGCAGCCATTCATGGACTTCATGTACCCAAACAACGATGGGATTTTTATGGATGACAATGCGCCATGTCACCGGGCCACAACTGTTCGCAATTGGTTTGAAGAAAATTCTGGACAATTCCAACGAATGATTTGGCCACCTAGATCGCCCGACATGAATCCCATTGAGCATTTATGGGACACCATCGAGAGGTCTGTTCGTGCCCAAAATCCTGCCCCATCAACGCTTTCACAATTATGGACGTCTATCGAGACAGCATGGCTCAATATTCCTGCAGAAGACTTCCAACGACTTGTTGAGTCCATGCCACGTCGAGTTGTTGCACTTCGCCGGGCAAAAGGAGGGCCGACACGATATTAAGAGGTATCCCATGACTTTTGTCACTTCAGTGTAGTGTACATACTTGTAAATAAATTTATAGTTACTTCCTCAAGATTGGAATGTTCATTTAAAGAAAGTTGAAGGTGCTACGGACTCGTTACAATTTTGGCGCCCAACGTGGGGCATCTTCAAGGACTTTCTTGGAATTTTCTGTGAACTTGGACTTTTCATCCTGAGGACTTTTTGACTTCAGAATTTTATGGTGATTACTCGAGCAATGGAGGAACAACTGCAAAAACTCCTTGACGCTATCAACGCTGTTAAAAGTGACATGGCTGCGAATCAAGAACAATTAAAGAGTGATTTAACCGCAAGCATAACTTCAAATCAAGAGCAAATAAAGAATGATATGGCGACTCTGGCTACTAATCAAGAACAATTAAAAATTGATCTGGCAACTAATCAAGAACAATTGAAAAATGATCTAGCTGAAGAAATTAAAAGCGATTTAACGTCAATGAAAAGTTTGGTGGAAAGTAAATTTACCAATGTGGAAAATAAAGTGGAGGCTCTAGAAGAGAAAGTTGACAGCGTGGAGAATCGAATCACCACAGTAGAAAACCATGTGGAAAAGAAAATTAAAGAGCTTGAATCGAAGTTATCAGCATCCTCCAACAACTCAAGTGACTGTGTTGCTGCAGCTGGAACTTCCCGTCCATCCATCAAACAGGCCACGTTTGACAGGAAGACGTCGTGGAATATATACAAGTAGCAGTTCCTCATCGTTGCAGAAGCAAACTCCTGGGACTCTTCCACGAAAGCCTGTCACCTTGCAGCCTCGCTGAGAGGGGATGCAGCTGACATACTACAGACCTTCCCAGAGGACAAGCACCATGACTTCGAAGCCTTATCATCGGCCTTGGAGCTTCGCTTTGGCGAATCTTGCCAAAAAGAATTCAGCCAACTTCAGCTCAAATCCCGACTCCAGAGGGATGGAGAGACTTTGCAAGTGTTTGCAGCAGACGTTGAGAGGCTTTCCCATCTCGCCTTCTCGGACTGTCCTTCGAGTGTTCGCGATAGCCTGGCCCTGAACTACTTCATAGATGGAGTGCGAAATCCAGAAGTTCAGATGGCTCTCCGGATGGCGGACATTAAGGATCTTAAATCCGGTCTGGTCTACGCAATGAAATTCGAGGCTGCACAGCAAACATCCCGCAAGGATCGTCATACAATCAGAGGCGTAGAAGTGAGTGACCCAGATTTGAACTCAACTTGTCTCTCGGAAATTAAGCGACAAATCAACGAGATCTCGGGGACCCTGAAGAAGATTACTGCTCGCAAAGACCAGAGTAGACAACCACTGAAGTGCTGGAAATGTGGCGGTGAGGGCCACGTACGAAGGAATTGCGAAGCTCGCCCAGAAAAGAAGACGTCTCCCAAAGTTTTCCAGATTTCCCCAAGAAGTGGCGGCTGCAACGGACTCTTCATTTACGCTTATGTGAATGGGTTTCCCTGCGAAATGATTGTGGACACAGGAGCCAACGTTACCATTATAAGGACTGATGTGGCTCATCAATTTGGACTCAAGATCTTATGGACGCCGCCCTGCGTTACTCTTCAAACTGTGACAGGTGACAAAATCAAGATTGAAGGAAAAGTGAACTTAGAAATAATGTTCGGGAGCGCCACTTACCATCACACGGCATTCGTCGCTGACATTACAGATTCCTTCATTCTCGGACTGGACTTTTTGAGAAAATTTGATTTTTCTATCGACTTTAAAAATAATGAGCTGCACTCGATGAGGGAAGACATAGCAATTTTCAACACCGAAAATAACTTAAAATCCGCTCATCAAATAATAGCCCAAACTGATTTATTGATTCCCTCTAGATCAGAAGTACTAATACCTGGCTCCCTCAAGGAAAACAACAGCTTTAAATTCGGCCTCATTGAATATCCTAACCAGAGTAATAGCCCAAAAGGAGTACTAGTGGCATCTACACTTGTGGACCTTTCAAGGAATGCAGTTCCTGTGAGAGTCGCCAATGTAAGTGAAAGACCGAGGAATATCAAGAAAGGAGAAGTGTTGGCAACTTGTACTCCCGTAAACTGCATCATCAGAAGAATTGATTCCTCCGAGACTGTGTCTTCCGAATCCTTGACTTCGAAATTAATTGGGAGTGCACCATTATCGAAGGATCAAAGATACGCTGCGGAAAAATTGGTGGACAACTTCAAGCAGGTGTTTTCATCTACACCCGAAGATGTTGGTTGCAAAAGTTTAGCGCAGCATAGGATCGACACTGGAGATCATCCCCCTATCAAGCAGCATCCAAGACGACTACCGTTCGCCAAGAAGGAAGAGGTTGAGATCCTCGTAAAAGAGATGCAGGAGAATGACGTCATCGAACCCTCATCCAGTCCTTGGGCATCCCCTATCGTCTTGGTCCGAAAGAAAGACGGCTCCACCAGATTTTGTGTTGACTACCGACGCCTGAATGACATCACAAAGAAGGACAGTTACCCTCTTCCACGGATCGATGACACCCTGGACACCCTTTCCGGACACAAGTGGTTTTCGACCCTGGATTTAAAGAGCGGCTACTGGCAGGTGGAGATACACCCCGACGACCGAGAGAAGACGGCGTTTACAACCGGACAAGGCTTGTGGCAGTTTAAAGTGATGCCCTTCGGCCTCTGCAATGCACCAGCCACGTTTGAGCGTCTTATGGAATCAGTGTTAAGAGGACTGTCTTATGAATCCTGTCTTGTCTACTTGGACGACATTATCATCATAGGACGCAGTTTTGAGGAACATTTGGCTAATCTTAGGAAGGTGCTGCAGAAGCTTAAGGAAGCCAACCTGAAGTTAAGCCCGTCCAAATGTAATTTGTTCCGCCGTGAGGTGAACTACCTTGGTCACATTATCTCTTCCGAAGGTGTACGAACAGATCCAGATAAGGTATCTGCAGTCAAGAATTGGAGCCGCCCCGAAAATGTCCATCAGCTGCGAAGTTTCCTGGGGCTCTGCACGTACTACAGGAAGTTTGTGAAGGGTTTTTCCAACATTGCACGACCTTTGCATAAGCTGACGGAGAGCAAACAAAAATTTGAATGGTCCAAAGAATGCGAGGATGCATTTCTACAGCTGAAGGAGGCTTTAACATCAACGCCTATTCTCTCTTATCCTCAGCCTGAAAAATCCTTCATACTTGACACTGATGCGAGCCACGAGAGCGTTGGAGCTGTTTTATCTCAAGAAATAGACGGTAACGAACATGTCATCGCTTACTGGAGCAAATGCTTATCCAAGTCGGAGCGAAATTATTGTGTCACGAGAAAGGAATTGCTCGCCATAGTTAAAGCTGTAGAACATTTCCATCATTACCTCTAGGGCCGTAAATTCCTGCTCCGGACTGATCATGCCTCTTTAACTTGGCTTTTGAATTTCAAGAATCCAGAGGGCCAGGTAGCCAGGTGGATACAGCGGCTCCAGGAATATGACATCGAAATTAAGCACCGAAAAGGTTTGTCACACGGTAATGCTGACGCATTATCAAGAAGACCTTGTTCCGAGAACTGCCATTATTGCTCCCGAATAGAGAAACAGTACGGGACGACAATCCCTACTGCCTGTCAAGTTACTGCTACTTCATCATCTTCAGATCCTGATCCATGGAGTGACGACCAAGTAAGAAAAGATCAGCTTGAAGACCCAGACCTAAAGCCTATCATAGAGTTAATGGAAAAAGACAGTCGGCGACCTAGTTGGCAAGACATTTCCATCTACAGTCCTGCAACGAAAAGGTACTGGGCTCTATGGAAATCTCTCCAGTTGCGAAATGGCGTCCTGTATCGGAAATGGGAATCTGACGATGGTAAAGCATTCAAATGGCAGTTACTCCTTCCCAGATCAAGAATTCCAGACGTTCTAAAGGAATTGCACAGTAGTCCGACTGGAGGACACTTTGGTATCCTGAAAACCCTCCACAAGGTTCGAGAGCGCTTCTTCTGGAGCAAGGCGAAGGATGACGTGGAGAAGTGGTGTCATTCTTGTGACGCCTGTGCTGCCCGTAAAGGACCGAAGAGAAGAAGCCGCGGGAAGCTACATCTTTACAACGTAGGAGCTCCTTTCGAACGAATCGGGATCGACATTCTTGGTCCTCTACCGAAAACTACTGATGGGAACAAATACATTCTCGTTTCCATTGACTATTTTACCAAGTGGCCCGAAGCATATTCTATTCCGGATCAAGAAGCTACCACTGTAGCAGAGACTCTAGTCCAGAATTGGATCTCGAGATATGGGACACCCTTGCAGATCCATTCTGATCAGGGGAGAAACTTCATCTCTGCTGTGTTTAAGGGCCTATGTAAAATCCTCAAAATTGAGAAAACTCGAACGACACCACTACACCCACAATCGGACGGCATGGTGGAGAGATTCAACAGGACAATCCTTAATAATCTCTCGCTTATGGTCTCCAAAAATCAACAGGATTGGGACAAGAAACTTCCTCTGTTCCTGCTGGCCTACCGCAGTGCTGTCCACGAGACCACCGGATATTCCCCATCACAGATGCTCTTCGGCCGAGAGCTTCGGCTGCCTTGTGATCTCGTCTTCGGTCTCCCTCCAGATGCGCCTTCATCGCCTGAGGAATACGTCCAGGATCTCCAGGCCCGGTTGGAGGACGTTCATCACTTCGCACGGGAGCGAATCAACATCGCGACGGAGAAGATGAAGACCCGATACGACACAAGGTCCACTGGTCACGACTTTCAAGAAGGTGACAAAGTATGGCTATGGAATCCCATCCGACGTAAAGGTCTGTCACCCAAATTGCAGTCGCATTGGGATGGACCTTACACAGTTCTCCACCGGCTGAACGACGTCGTAGTGAGGATCCAGAAGTCATCACATTCAAAACCTAGGGTTGTCCATTATGATCGGCTAGCCCCATACTATGGCCATAGTTCGTAAAATAAATCTAAAGCTACCATGGTAATTTGTTTGTAAATTTTGTAAATAACTTTTGCCTTTAATTGTCTGTAATATGACTTTATCAATGTTAGTGTTTCTTTCATGTTCTCATTGTTATTGTTTATCATGTTTATGATTGGTCATCCTGTAATGTGTGTATCTGTAAGTTTTCCCTTGCTTCCTTTCTGGGGATTGCACTGCCCGGGACGTGCAGTCCTTGGGAAGGGGGCAATGTTACAAATCTTGTAAATAGTTGTTGTTTTTCCTGCCTTGCATCATTTTTATTAGTTTTGGTTTTATCTGACGTCATGTTGCAAAGGTATCTGAAGATATCACTTTTATCACTGGTATACCGGCCCTGTAACGTTTTGTAGTTTTTATACTTGCCCTACATTTGATAAGCGTGAAGACATTTTCCCCGCTGAGTGTGTTTTTTTTTCTTCTTTTTAGAAATTTCATGAACGAATTGGAATACTCCAGATTTTGCTAGAAATGTCCTTGAGTGTATAAAAAGCTGGCCTTGAACACAAGTCAGTCAGTTGTTTTCAGATTTGATTCTGGTGACTCGTTTTATTCGCTTGGGCGATGTTTTGCTTTTGTAATTGCTTAATTACTGTTCACGTTAGATACGTGGTGCTGAATTACTGTTGAGAGTACAGTGTACTGTTTTGCTACCTAATTGCTGGATGTTTAGCAATTGTTTCCTGCTCCTTTTGTAAATAGTGTATATACTTGTAAATAAATTTATAGTTACTTCCTCAAGATTGGAATGTTCATTTAAAGAAAGTTGAAGGTGCTACGGACTCGTTACAGTATTTATAGTTGGGCAAACCTAACCTGGCAGCATCATAATGCTGTAATTAAGGTCAGAGTAGCCTTTTCAATGTTGCTAAGTGGTTGCCTACAACAACAATAAAGAGTTTATAAGTTTTCAAAATAGTAGCAAAGTGACCAAAGACTTAAAAGACCACTACAAATAATTGTGTTTTTGATACATTATTGATATGGAACATAACTTGAGAAAAAGTAGCTACATCTTTTTAAAGCCAAAATAAGAAAATGAAATAGAATTACGTTCCATTTTAATTTTGCTACAGAAGCTTTATCAATATATCGCATTATTTTGCTTCACAACTCTGAAAGAACACACAGAGTAGAATTTATACACTTACTGCATCTTCTATATGCACCTGATGAATCACTATAAATTAATCACTGGAACCATGCTCTGATTTGACGTCTAGATCTTTAAAAGAAAAAAAAATTGTTCGTACTAAAAGTTATTTTTCATCACAACAATAAGCAGACAAACATAAACTAATAAAAATTTATGAAATTGTACTTAGTTTTTAAGAACTTTGATGAACAAATCTAAAATATACATATTTAAAACGGGTGTTGCATATGCAATAGATAGTCAGTTTACATTTAAGTTAATATTCTAATTCATGCAATGATCACGTTATTAATTACACAATTAGAAAATCATAAACTAAAATCATGCGTTCAGTGAAACTAATTTTTTACTTTTGTTTAACAAATGTTAAATTAAGCAACGTATTTTACATTGAAAGTGTATGGCGATAAATTTAACATGTTCCTTCCTAAATACTATGGTTGCAACTCCAAATCAGTAAGAGCAATAATAAGACTTTCAGCCAAATTACGAAGGCAATTTTTTCAGGTTTTTTCAAATATGCATATTGAAAGTTCTCTTGGGCAGCATTTTTAATATGCTGAGCACAATTATCTCTAAATTTTAGTTACATTTGCAACCACTGATTGCCTTCCTATACAGTTTTGAGATGAAAAGCGTATTAATGCTTTTATTTTTAACTCAATCACTTTCTCTCTGGTTTTTTAATCAATATACCGTAGTATCTTGTCAATCCAGACTAATAGGGCACATAAGGGGGGGGGGGGTAATAGGGGATTAAACAAAATAACTTATAAACAGAGCCAAGGCACATAAACACATACTGCAGTATACAGAGAAAATTAAATTTTAAATTCAAGAGAATGAAATTGAAAATTGATTAAGAGAAAGTTGTAAAAATACAGAATACAGCTTACAAAATTATATTATGGCTCACTCATCTTTTAGTGATACAGTAGGTATATCTAAATGGCTATCCAGACTAAGAGAAGTGCAGATTAATTAGGGTTCATTATCATTACTGTCATTTTTTATAACTATTTTATAATTAACCTCTTCTCATATTTCTGCATTTTTATTCTGAACTTCTCATTGACATCGAGAAATTGCAAAATAAACAATCTTTTCTACTATTTTTTCCCATTTTGTACTATTAATTTTGTACATCAGTAAGATATTATACTTTCATAGAAAGTATTAAAAGTAATTCATAGGCTTAAAAGTTCACTGTAGGTGATAATACAGATGGGTGAAAAAATAATACGAACACCTGTGAAATATCAAAAATTGTTTATTAATAGGGAGTTGGACCACCCTTTGACTGAAACACAGATTTAATACGATGTGGGATCGATGCATAAAGGTCATTGACAACGTTTAAAGGAATATTAAGCCATTCCTCTTGCAAAGCGGCCTCTTATTCTAAAAGATTTGATGGAGGTGGGAATCGGGAACGAAGTTTAGACTCCAAATATTGCCACAAATGTTCAAGAATATTTAAGTACGGAGACTGAGGGGTCAGGCGAGATGCTCAACTTCATTGTTATGCTCTTCGAACCATGTTTGGGCGCACCTAGCGGTGTGGATAGGGGCGTTGTCATCTTGAAAAATCGGTCGCTCTCCAGGGAATACAGTCTGTACAAAAGGATGAACATGATCCGCTAGAACGCTTAGATAGTCATTAGATTTGATTCTCCCATGCAGATGTACTAGTGGCCCAAGACCAAGCCAAGAAATCGCACCCCCAAACAATAATGGAGTCACCTCCATGTTTCACAGTTGGTAAGAGGCATTCAGGATCAAATGCTTCTTTGGGTGATCTCTAGACATAAACGCCTCCAGTGGTCTGAAATAAGGTGAAGGATGATTCATAGGACCATATAACCTGCTGCCACTGCTGTGGGGACCAGCTTTTGTGACCTCTACACCGCTGACGTCGCTTGAAAGCATTGGTGGCTGTCACCAAGGGTTTACGAATTGCCACTCTCCCATAAATGTTTGCTGCATGAAGTTCTCTTTGAACAGTTCTTGTTGAAACGGGGTCCTGAAGATGACTGTTCATGACTGATGTTATCTCGGTAACGATCACTTGTGTTTTCGAGCTACTACGCACTTCAAGACACGTCTATCCCTATCATCAAGCTTTGAGTTTCGGCTACTGTTTTGCTTTGAAGACTTCGTCTTACCTTCTTTCATGTATGCTGTCTTAACGGCCAATACAGTACTTCTTGCAAACCCCAAAAGGTTTGCTGTTTCTGTCACCGATGCTCCACTTAAACACGTCCCAACAATCAGCCCTCTTTGGAATTCTGACAGGTCAGACATTTCACCTTATAAAAGCTAGTAAGACAAACTCATGCAACACAAGTGACTAATGTTGAGAGACTAATAGCTTCCTCTTCACGCTCACTAGGTGGCAGACTTCTGTTGCAGGTGGCGCGGCTGTACTGAAGGTGTGAAATAAGTCACGCTTTTTCACAGGTGTTCGTATTATTTTGTCCCCCATCTGTATATCTTTTCTAACTTACAAAAATAAATAAATAAATCTTTGAATCATACTGATTTTTCAAATTATATGAAAAAGAATTTAAAAGACATACCTTTGGCCCTTGATATCCGCCTAGCAACTGTAGGGAAAATGAAAAGAAAAATTAAGAAACAATGTAGAGCTTAAAAAATTAAATAAAACTAAAAAAAAAGAGTAATAAACTTTTAACTTACCTATATCATCAGTCTCGCTTCCTTTCCGCCTTTCAACTGTAAAAAGAAATACAATTTTTTTTAGAAAAACTATATTACACATGTTGAGCTACAAAAAAGCGTGTGCACACAAGCATTTATTTATTTATTTATTTAATAAATAGAACTTTAACTTACCTACATCATCAGCAACATATTTAATACCAGGAACTAGATATATTGATGCAGCTGTAAATTAGGAGAAAAAATAATGATATTATTTTCTAGTTTCAAGTAAACTTTATCAACATGAAAGAAGATAGTAGGGGGGGGGGGGTTAACTTACGTAAAAAGTTAAAAGTTTTGAGCAAAAATAAAAAATGTTAAAAGCAGCATTTACTCTAAATTAAAAAATTGTGAGTTAAGCTGACTCACTACCAACAAAATTAAGAGTGAATAATTGAAAAATTTAGAATTGATTTAAAAAAAAAATAAACAAGGGATAAACTTTCAAAATGTCTTTTCTCACTAATTAAAAAAAAAAAACATATTTTTATTTGCAAACCACTTTTTTATGAAGGGGTAACAAAGTTACTCAAAAATGGTGCCATTTTGACAGGAATCCGCCCCCCCCAAAAAAACTAAAGGAGTGTTTTTGAAATAAACATTCTTCAAAGAGTTCCCGTTCAGCATTTGCACACTGAATGGTATTTGTGGCATTTTTAAGATGTTTCTTCGATTTTGCACACCACCAGAAGCACTTTGCTATAGTTGTGTAGAAAACTTTTAGCATCTGCTTTTGGATTATGATTTTTTTTCCCATTACTGCATAACACAAAGCAAACGCAACAAACACACAATGCTAATTATTAGTTTTTTCTTCTTTCATTGAATTGATTGTTGCAGGAAGTGCAATATTAAGATAACAAGAATAAGACATGGGCAGAAATTGGGTTTTAAAGCATGGTCTGAGACAGCAATATTATTTATTACAGGCTGAAAAATACACTAGTTAACAGGCAGTTACGAGAGATAAAGAAAGTGGAGCAAATCAGGTTTTTTGAAGTAATTATAATTTGTCAAGAGCTTGGGGTCATAAAATTACAAAATTAAAAAAAAAAAAACCCTTTAGTAATGTAAAAGAAGAAATTATTGTTCTTATTGGGCAAGGGGTGGAGGGAGAGAGAAAATACTGCTGGAAAAATTAGAATTAAATTTTCACAAGATTAAGCAAATACAAATACTCTATAGTACTCGAAAAGTTAATTTTAGAGACATCATTGACTTTGTTCGAACATATCAAGGAAACAGGCCCTTTCAAGGAATATGTGAATCTCATGATCTGACCAGGGAAAAAAAATCGGTCTAACTGAGCCACATGTCTACCTTAATGAGTTTTTATTTTGCAATTAAGGACTGTCTTAGAAGCAATATATTTTTTTTTTAACCTTTCGAATGACCGTGACGTAAAGTTTCGCTTTTACGTATATCACCGGGTGAATTTACAATCCGCGTAAAACATGAAAAGGGAAGAAATGCACAAAATAATATACTAAATACACATTAATTGTCAGTTACATTATATGAAACAAATATAGATCACACCCCTTTTCAAATAATATCTATACTACACTGTAAGCTTTCTTGACAAAAACATCGTGATGTTAGCCTATGAAAAACGAGCTAGATAAAACGTCACAGTCTACTTGGCGAATTAGAGGAGATCACTGACTGCTTGTGAGCTCTTATTGGCTCCGCCCGTAGTGACATTCAGTGTCAACTTAAGTTGCTGTCTGGTATAGGCCTTTATTAAAAACAAGAAAGTTTAATTTGTATGATTAATCAAAACAAGGTTGTTGTTTTTTTTTTCCAAAACTAAAATTTGACTGCAAGCGGAGAAATTGAAGCAAAAACAACATTTAAAAAAAAAAGTAGAAAATGGTAGAACTCAAGCCTCAAAGTAAAATTACAAAAGGTAATCAAGGATTTCAGGCAAAAAAAAAAAAAAAAAAAAACTCACTGTCTGGTAGTTTGTGCACTTCTGGCCCTAAACACTGGAAGTAAGGGTGCTTCATGGCTTCTGCGGCCCCAATCCTTTCCTTTGGATCATACTGAAAAGGAATATCACAAGTAAATAAAATTTCTTCTACTTGGCTCTAAATAGACATAAAATGTCTTTTTGTTATAATTTGTAAATTTTTGATGCATTTGTTTATATGATGAAACATATGAGGGGACAGAAGAAAAGGGCAGTTCAGCTAACCAACTCCTAACGAAGTAGGGGAATGCAGGACAAAGTGAAATAGTTAAGATAATTTCCTTTTTTAACAAAACGGAACAAAATAGAAATATGTTTTGAAACAACAGTACATAAAAGGAAGAACAATGTATTTTATAGTGAAGCTTGCATTGAATTTTTTTTTTAATTTGGCAGTAACATTTTAGCATCAAAAAGAGTAAACTTTTCACTCCCCTCCCCCCAACTCCACTTTTTTATAAATCGAATTTAACTTTATTTATTTATTTAGTACTTTCTAACAGGGTAAGGTGAAAAATAAAATATTTTTTATTTGATTTTTGAAAATATTTTTGATTAAATGAACAAGTAAATAAAAGAATGAATGAATAAATGTAGAGACAGACCAAGAAAAAATTTTAGACTTTCAGTGAACTCAAACAATTTTGTAAGAATTTTCTGTAAAAAAAAAAAAAAAAAAAAAACCTATACTTCTCCCAAATCTTATATTGTAGCCAACAGCAAAACTGTAAAGTTGGAAGCAAGAAGAACCACTATGCAATCAACATGTTTTTTCAATTATATTTACTGTTTTCTTCAGTATCATTAGCTTGGGGCAAATCAAAACTGGCGACCAACATTCCTCTTGCTCCTCGAAGAAAGTGTAAGAACACAGAAATATGTTTATGAAGCATTAAAATTTGCTGCAACCTTTGAAAACTTAGTGGGAATAGCGCGTTCACATGTTCGTCTATATTATCTAGGTCTGTAATGAGATAATGAAACAAACAATTAAACAAATTATTGCATCAGAAAAACTAAATGAAAACATAAACGAGTGAATGAATAAGAATAAAAGTGAATGATTGAATAGGTAAGTCTTTTAATAAATGATTGAATAAGTAAATGCAAACTCTTGCCAATTTTCAATTCAAATGAACTATAGGAAGCGCTCTTCCGTCTTTGACCAATGACTAGTTAAAGAGGCAAAATCAACACCCATAATTTCTAAAAATCTGACCTGTCCAATGAGACATTTGACTTAACACCACAAAATTAAAATGTCTGAACTCATTTGCTAATTCATTAAATTGGATGACAGATTCAAGCTCCAGAACCAATACCACACTCTCAAATTCTGTTCTTCAGTTTTCCTCTGCATATCACCTCGCCCCTTCACATGAAAATTAGGGATGGACCGGATAGTGATTTTGCCGGATATCGGATATCCGGTGGCTCATCTCAAGCCGGATACCGGATATCCGGAATTGTACCGCCGGATATCCTGCGGATATCCGGCATTATAATTACATTGCATGTTTGCTTATTTTTATGTAATGCAGCTTCAAAACAATAAATCAAAGTTGTTTCTCGCATTATTTCTTCAAGAACATGTTAAATACTAGGGATGCACCGATTAATCAGCCATAATTGCCCCCTTTGTCGATTATTAATAAGCGGCAAAATCGGGCCAAATAATCGGCCAAAAAAATTTTTTTTTAATTTTATTCTTAAACTATACATTTACTAAGAAACTACGATAAATAATTTTTATTAAGAGTAATAATAATCCTCTCAGTTGATTTAAAGTTTTTAATAATTTACTTCTCCTACTTTGAATAAATATACATAGACAATGTTGCAACATTTTTCATGTGGCGACCGTTTCCTCCTTAGTACAGTGTTTTAGATGACCTCTAATTTTCACAGAGAATAAAAGTCTTGTATTAAATTGCTACTAATTACTAAAAAAATGAAATTAAAAGTACTCCTAAATTTCTAATCGCAAAGAAAAGTTAATTACAGAACAAGTATAAAATGGACTAAACATCCTAAAGCTTATTCTGTCTGCAATTTCAAGAAAAATTTTTTTTGTATCATTAATGCAACTGTAACAGAGTGGACATCCCACAGTGCAAATTAACTATCATGAGCAAAGAATTTTAGGCTTATCTTAGTTACTGACTATATAATTCAATGTATCAAAGTAATCACAGCAGGTACATTACTTGTACTTCTTTAAAAAAATATCACATTGAATGCAATTGCTTATTTTATTTCTGAAAGTCTTGTAACAGAGTGAACAGTTTGAAACATAAAAAATCAGCAGAAAGGGTGTCAGAAGAATTTTTTGTGCTGTACATTGCAAATGATTTTGTTGTTGCATTTCAGCTTAATCTGAAATTGCATTTTTAGTCCTAGCAATTTCAAGCTGGGGCAGATCATTTTTTCTTTCTTTTGCCAAAGATTTTATTTTATATATATATTTTTTTGACTCCTTTATAAATGGCTTATGCCTAAATAAATAATACTTGGTTACACACAATTAGATGGAGAAGAAATTAAAAAATACAATTAATTGGTGGTAAATATTAAAATTAATTACCAAAATTCTGAAGAATCGGGACTGATTTGTAACATTTTCGCTGAAATGACCGACCAATGTTAGATAGGTTATTTATTGCATGTTATTTTCAATTACAATAAAGCAATAATAGTGGCAAAGTAAAAAAATCTAATTACAACATCATTGGGTGTTAATAGATCGCAATTTTTGTTAAAAGTACAAAAACTAAAAATAAAAGAATTCAATAAATAAAATAATCTGAGAATTTATATTAAAAGCTACTGCGATTAATTTTTATGAACTAACGATATGATGGTAAGTTTTTTCAACCTTTTGTCGCACATTAATCCTTGAAGGTTTGCAGCTTTTTCTTTCTAAATATTTTAACTAAAATATTTTTGAAAAGCTGAAGACAATCATACTTTATCTGGAAATTGTGAAAAATCAAATATGCAGAATGCTTCCATGTCCAGTACAAAGTCGAAGAAATAACATATAATTTTTGTTTTAGAAGCAGGGGTCTGGCCAGAGGAAATTCGGGTCCGTTAACGGACCCTTCACAAAAATACAACTAAGCAAAACGGACCCTTCACAAAAATACGATCAAGCAAAACGGACCTCTTCACAAAAATACGATCAAGCAAAACGGACCCTTCACAAAATTCCCATCAAGCAAAACGAACCTTTCACAAAATGTAGGTCAAACGAAACGGACATTTCACACATTATTCATTCAAGAAGCAAATCTGAAATCAAAATAACGCATAGCATATTTCTGTGTAAAAGCCCACAACTTTTGGGCCTTTTCTGAAGTTAAAGAAGCCAATCACTTATCCAACAATTTTACTACAGAAAAAAAAAGTCCGCACTTCCTGCCTGCCATACTTTATGCAAGGGAGACATCTTTAATGTATAGCACTTTTTGTTGGTTTCTTTTAAAGAAATTAACAACTGAAAAAAGGTAGTTGTTTTGCTTTACTAGTTCTGCTTGTTTGTTTTATCATATGCAAATCAAAATGGCTTGCTGCAATGTTGCTGTTATAGATTTCTCTGGAAATGCAGAGTAAGGATTTTTCTCCCTGCTCTTGACTTAAACAAAAAGGAAATAATAATTATAGCAATTATCTGCGAAATGAATTTAGAACTGCAAACAGATAGCTAGGGTTAGAGAAAAAAATGGGATTGCTTCTGGTAGAGTGATCTGCTATTTAAAATTATCGCCATCTGACCTCTTTGGTGCAACGTTTTGACCTTATTTTGGCAGAAAATTGTCTGGATTTTTTTTTTTTTTTGACGCTTACAAGGGTGGTGTTTTGGTTATATTCAGGAATTAATGTATTTTTTCGTCTGTTAATATTGAAAGTTCTGTATTGTCTGCTTTGTTACGTCTCCCTACCGAATTTTTTCCTCCGAATTTTCGGCGAATATGTCGGTGATTATTAATGACACTCATCATATAAACCTGATGAAATGTAACTCTAAAACTATTTGACTTTAATAAATTAGTAATTTACCGTTTTTTTTCTTCTGATGCTTTCATTTTGAAAAATGTGATCTCTGCATCAGGTATGAAAATCGAATTTTACTTATTTTCAAGCTAATTAATCTTTATTAGGAGGCAAATAAATGAAAATTCGCTTTATTATTTTGTTCAGATCACTATTTTAAGTTTTTTTTAAAGCAAAATTAACTGATCTTTTGTGAGTCTAAATGTTAAATGCTGAATGGATCGTTTCATTTTATTTTTGCATTAATTGTGTTAACAGACATTAATAATATGTTTATCATAGACCTTTAAAACGCAATTGTAAAAAAAAAATTACCAAAATAAATTTATTTATATTCCATTCTTATGCTTTTGATGCACTTTAAAAACTGCAATCTCTTTGCATCCGCTACAGGAATCGGACTTATCACAGTTTTGATGTTTAATACGCTTTTTTAAGAGGAAAATTAATGAAATGTAATTTTTGTTAAATTCAAAAAGAATTTTTTTTTTACATTTTTTTTTTCAAAGTTGTTTGATTTTTCACAAAATTATTTAGTTTTTCACAAAAAACGGACACTGTGAAAAATCATGGACAGACCCCTGAGGAGCATAAATTGGTAAAAAGGAAAGATGAAATGTAATTACATCATCTAAAAGGTTTATCAAACAATGAATTTTTTAACTGGGATTTTTGTAAAAAAGAAAATATTCAATTAGGTCCTCACATCATACCGGATAACCCTCACATCATCCCGGATATCTCCCACATCAACACCGGATACTTTGCCGGATATCCTGCAAAAATCTTCCGGATATCCGTATCCGGGGCAGCCAGCCGGATCGGATATCCGGAAGTACCGGATACTTAAAATATCAGCCGGATAGGCCAGATACCGGATAGTTACCGGATATCCGGTCCATCCCTAATGAAAATAACCAATTTAGAAAACAGGCATAGTCAAATGCCATCTCTTTACCACCACACAAGAGGAATTAAATCCCAAAAGCAATGAAGGAGACGACTCACCTTGAGGAACTTTTCTAGTAGGTCGACATCACACTTGTTGTTGTTGAGAGGGAAGGGCTGCCGCCGGTAGGAGAGGAGCTCCTCCGGGGAGAACTCCTCGGGGCTGGAGGTCCCCAGCCAGCTGACCTCCGGGGGGCTGCCCAGGACACGGAAGATGTGGTGCAGCTGGTCCTTGGAGGTGGAGCCGGGGAAGAGGGGCCTCCCATCTGCCATCTCGAAGAAGATGCACCCCACACCCCTGGGGAGAGAGAGAGAGAGGCGTCAGAAAGACACTTCATGACAACCCTCCATCCTCGTATTATAGTGAAATAAAACCTTGAATGTAGCAAAAGAAAAGCGAGCAAAACCTAGCTTTTGCTACCAGAGACTTAAAATTTTAGGAAATTTTGAGGCATCAAGAATAAAAATTACGATGTTTTATTTGTGAAATCAGCTTTTCTCAACTCAAAATGCCATTTTGAGTATTCCTCTTAGTAATATTAAACATTACATAGTTTTATTTTCATGCGATTTTTCTTTAAATAATTAGGATATTTATAAAAGCTGAACTATACTTGCTTGCAATTTAAGTTGACATCGCCAACTGCGTGTGAACTCGTATTGGCTGACGCGTTCGCTTTAAAGGATGTACGCTTCCGCGCTATTCCGCTCGTAGAATTGAAATTATTTTTAAAAAAAACTAAAATTTTGACAAAAAAAAAAAAAGAGCTACATATGCATAGATAAAACCATCTAATCCAATTTCTAAAGGGAAGGGTCTTAATTTAACCCAAAATTCGGACATCACGCAGGGAACTACTTCCTTTGCTTGGTCTCAGCTTATTTCTTCATAGTCAAGAAAGGTTGCAGCCGAGTATTGTGCTTGTTAGAGTAACCGAAAATTTCACTAATTTCCTGCTATTTTTAAAAGAAGTCATTCATTGCTTATTCTTATACACTTCTGAACCCCCGGTTCATCAAAAAAATATATTCAAGCAAAAGAAACAACGTCTAAAGCACTAATTTAAAAATTTTATTTTTCGAACAACAACTATATCAAAATGTGAGATGTGATCTGTTAAGTTTTAGAAATCTGCGCGTTTAATATTTGCATTGCCACTTTTATTTTTAAGAATTGTCACAAACATGTTTTTGCGGCTACTTTTAATCTTTCAAACATCTCTCGAACTTAACTGATATTTAAAGAGTAATTAAACAAAAAACATGGTTCTATGTAGCCCTCACCTGATGCAGAAAATTATTGAAATAAAAGATAGCAGGTGAATGCAAAATGTGGTTGAGTTTATTAGCTAAGCCTGAAGTAGTTGGTTTCCTTCTTTCTTTTTTTCAGATGGAGAGGAAGGGGGGGGGGGGGCTGTCTGTTAATTCAATTGCGTTATAGTGACATCAATATATTGCATATATTTCAGGTTTTTAACAAGCAAATTCGAACTTTCCTGCCAATTATATAACGATTTGTGTAAATCTAACTACTGTAATTTAGAAAATGCAACCTAAGTTATTATTTTGCCAACTAAGGAGAAAATATTAGGTGCCATAGGCAGAAGCACCTAACTAGCTAATCTCACTACACTAATTTTGACCTCTGGTTAAGGGTCAACAGTAAATAGATAGGGAAAAAAGTAGAAAAAAAGAAAAAAGGATTAATAAAGTACTTACCACATGTCGATAGAAGTGGAATAATCCGTCGACCCCAACAAAACATCAGGTGGCCTGTACCTGAAGAAAAAAATAACCAATTAGTTTCGATGTTAATCAATCACTCACAGTACCCAATATTTAACACCAAACCATGCATTTGTAGTAAGAAGGCAATATAAGGATTGCAATCTCTCTGCAAATAATCAAATAACATGAATTAAATATTACTGAAATTGCATTGTACAAAATTAATTTACTAAAATTCTTTTTGAGTTTTAAAGAAAATTCCAACAGGAGAAATTACTCGAACTTCATGTATAGAGTTTTGGTAAATTTTGACTAGCTTGTTAAACCAGTTTTCTTAAACTACAAAAATATTTCAAATTCAAGTAAATCAAGTATGAGAAACAAGTGCCTTTATTGTAACTAATTAATCGGCCTATCAGTCCATTTACATGTATCATCCTATTTGAACTATAATGTGTTTACAGCAATATTGTAAAACCAAACAATCCGGTTGTTTAAAAATGATAAAAAATAATAAACTAGCAAAAACTTCAGTTTTGAGCCTCAAGCTTTTCAAAGACTATCCAGTTTACAAAGAGCTCTTACAGGCAGTTCTGAACTAAAGTTCAATATTCAAATAAATAAATAAAAACTAAATAAATAACAAAAATAATTATGATAAAAATCTAAAATGCAATCATAAACTTACCACAGTGTCACCACTTCGTAAGAATATGTTTTTGTCGGGATTGATTTTGCCCTCGCCAAGCCTAAATGAATTAATACATATGTTAGAGCAAATACTTATAATTATTTTAAAAAAAGTGAACATATTTTGCTGCCACTCACCGAAGTCTGCTAACTTCAACTCTCCGAAGGAATTTATTAATAAATTTTGAGGTTTGAGATCTCTGTGAAGAATTTTCCTTCGATGGCAATAAGCTAACCCTCTTAACAATTGAAAAAGGAATAACTGAAAGGAAAAGAAAATAATTAGTTTCAGGAAACAGCAAAAGGTTGATATTTCATGGAAACATTTTTTGAAGCATTTTTCAAGCAACAAGTTAACAAAGGATGTTATGTTTTTAAATTGTTGAGGTGGTGGGGAGCATTTAGAAGGCAACATTTTTTTTTTTGCCGTAGCCACTTAGTATATACTTTTCTTTTTAAAGAGAAATATTCATTTACAAGCATTTTCTTTATAAAAAAACACAGAAAAAAGATGTTCAATAATCAGATAAAAAGGTGGAACAGAAGAAAATTCTGAGACAATAACAAAACAGTAAATTTTTGCTTTAATCTAAAAGACTCATCATGAGTTGCTTTTCTTTGCAAACTTAATGGTTAAATTAAAGCGTTTATATTTCCAGGTAATAAAACAGTAAACAATGAAAACTAGTTTTCTTTACTTCAAAGTGGTTCTATTTATTTTCCTTACTTCACTATGTATTATTTATTTTCAGTTTCAGGCACACAACTCGTCTAACTAGCTTTAGAGCAGTTGAAGAGAGTTAAGGTCTGAGAAGTAAGTTATAGTTTCATTGCAAATAAATAAATGCAAGGTATCTGCGAAAAAAGAATTTTCAAATTCATGACTTTTCATTATGCATAGAAAATGTTTTTTTTTCCTCAAAATTGCTTTGCAAAAACGAAATTGCAACCATTTTTGCACTTGCTGAGCTGCTATTATAGCTAAAAGACAATTAATCAGGGGTGATTGTAAGTTCATAAAAAAATACCTGAAAGTTTTAAAGAAAAAGTGTGTGTGTGGGGGGGGGGGGGGTGTTTTTTTTAAACCAAGGCCCTTATTACTTAAGCACACCTAATTTTATAATTATACATACATAATAATTAATTTCCTTTCATAAACTAACACATTTCATATATTCAAATAGTTTTTAGTCAAAATATTGTACATGCATTTAATTAAATTGTAAATGAGTAATAAAGTTACTTTTGAGCTGGTGATGAGCAATTATCTCCAAAAAAATATTTTAAGGAGAAAGCAAAAGTCTAACAGAATTACTGTTTGTTGTGCGAAAGCATTTATAAAGTAATGAAAATTGCATTTGTTACATTTTGTTGCATTTCATTTATTTGTCTCCTAAGTAAGGGTAATAAGCGTCAAAAGTTCAAAAGTGAGAAAAATTTGATTCTAATATCGAATGCAAATAAAATAATTTAGTAAGGTAAAAAAACAATTAGAATTTTCATCTTAAAATTTCTATTTGATGAGTATTATTAATAATTATCGGTATAATCATCGAAAATTCGAAAAAGAAAAAAAAATCCGGAGGTGGGAAGGTAAAAGCATAATTAAAAATATTTATTTCCGGTATTTTCGAACATGAAAATATCGGAAATCCGGTAAAATAGCGGAACACAATCACCTCTGAATTAATTCAACATGAGATTTTCATATTGTTATCCTCCTAAACATTCATAATGATCTCTTTAGAAAAAATTTTATTTTCTAAAATCTTTATAAATATAAAATGAACACTGGTAAAAATTAAGGATAATACCACAAGTGTTAGCTTGAATTAACTCTAATACAGATGGATTACAATTTTCGAGTCTAAAATGAACAATGTTCAAGTCTTCAATTACACAAAGTGTTGGAAATATAGGAAAGTAAAAAATTATTAATGTCAAGGGTAGAACTACATGGTACACAAAAACAAGTGAGTTTTAAAGAGGCAGACATAATCCAATTTCAAAAGCTTTTAAAAAATGAAGAAATAACCGTAAAGTGTACGGAAGCTGAAGGTTTAAGTTTGTGGATTTGCATCAATTAGTAGAAAAATCACTCATATCACAATAGAAATAACAATGAATAATAGAAACACTTACCCTAACATTTGATGCTTTTATTCTACCCATTTCCTCCATATATGTTTTCAGATCTCTTCTCTGAAAAACAGAATGAACAAAAATATATAAACCACGCAAAAATCAGTTTTATAATTTGAATATATGCAGGGCTCGCAGTACACTTTTTCAAAATTTTAGGGGAATTTTAGGAACATTTTAACAAAATTTTAGGAAAATTTTAGGGTAAATTTACGATTTTGTTTGATTACAAATATGTCCCTAACAGTCGCACCTGACAAACCAAACTGAAAATGCATTTTATTTATTATAGCATAAATTACAACCTTCAAATACTTCTACAATAAAAAAGTAAAATAATAATAATAATAATAATATTGTTTTAATGTTACATAACATGTTCAAAAGCCAGACAGTACTTTAACTTGCAGACGTGTTTTTTAAATTTTCCCTTTGAAAGATAGGCATATCTGAATTTTTTCAGTTGACCAGCTTCTACAGATATTAATTGACGGGGCAAGTGGATAAAGGTGATATGTGACATTTGAATTTCGCCGATTTACAAATTCAAATTAGTGTGTGTTCAATTGTGTTAACTCACAAACACAATTGAAGGGGCGAGTGAATAAAGATAATATGTAACATTTTTTTTAAATTTCTAGAAAAAGCTTTCAAAAAAAAAAATATTACATTATCACTTTCATCCATGATAAGAAGTAAATGTTTCCAAAATTGTCAAATACCACCTTTATTCACTTACCCCGTTCAACAGTTACCTCCATAAAATTTTAACTGCAGCTGTTTTTAAATGCTATTTCACTAGACCCAGAGATAATATTCATTTTTTAAACTCATTAATATTTTTGTTATTGCAACAAATCTGCCAATTTAGATTTTTTTTTTTTTTTTTTGCTTTTTTCAATGAATTTGTTTTTAAGTTTTTTCTTTTTCATTTTTCTTTTCAAAAAACCGACTAATATGCCTAGAAAACAGTTTGAAGTAAACCCGTGTGGCTTGTTATGTTCAATATTACGAATCGAAAACCATCTTACATTACCAAAAAATTTTTAGTTAGTAATTTTCTTTTTCTCTCATGTTTTCGAATATAATGTAAAAAAACTAAAAACAATTAATTTTCCATTGCCGAACAATTTTGAAAATCTTAATGTGTAAAATGTTCTGAATATATCATGCCACAGATTTATTAACTCTATTAGCTGCGCTAAATGTACTCTGATTTCAAAGTTTTAAGATTATCAAAAAAAAAAAACCACCCTGCTTATTAATATTTTTTGTCAGTTTCTTAATTACCAGAAAAGTTTCCTATGCATAAAGTTCTTAAATCCTACAACAATCTTTTAATTTAAATCCAGTCGTGTAATATCTATGAATTATCAAAAGCATATATGTTTGCTTTTCAACTCTGCCTCTCTTTCCCCTCAGAATACTGTGATATTTGAAATAGTGTACACATTTCTGAATATCTAACTAAGTTGTAGACTACAATTTTATGTATACTACCTACTACCTTAAACTCTCAATAAATAACACGTGATAAGTTAATGCATTTTTAAAAGCAGAAAAAGTATGCACATGGTGAAAAAAAACTGTTGAGCAAAATTTTAAAGAACTGTAGGAATAATTAATAATCATAATTGACATAATAACCCTGATTTTGAATAGCAAATAAAAGTGAGGAAAAGGAATCATTAGCCTAGTACAAGTCACATCTTTTTACAACGGTTGACTAAGTTTATTAGATGTGTTGGATTTCCTGATTTCTGAATTCTAATGCTGTTCCAAACATCCTTATCAACATTTTAAATCTATTTAATTTTTCAAAATCTTCTTTAAGCCAAAAACAAAGTTTGATAGAAACTAACGCTACTTTTTAAGGATGCTCATGGTTTAAACTGATTCAGATGCAACAGGAATAACTTTTGAATGAGTTGACATTGAATGACGAGCCTACAAATAATCTATTAAAAAAAAAAGAAAACTAAACAAGGTACAAACTAATGGTAAGAATAAAATTATTGATATCCAAGCGGTGAATTTACACAGTAAACTGAAATGAGCGAGTTTTATAGAAGCGGATGCAAACAGATTACAAAATTCGCAAATAATCGATCTTAGGTGCGTAAGAAACAGCTCAAAGGCGAAAAATTTCACAGGCAGGTTATGTTTCATTCAGGTAGAGTGGTGAAACAGCTGTTTTAAAGATGAAATAGTTCGTTTTTAAGAGGAAGAATTTTAAGTCTGTCCCAAGATTGAAAAGAGTGTGAAGGATGCGTTTTTAAAGAAATACTTTGTAAAATATCTATTTATCACATTAAATACCTAGGGAAACGTTCGCTTTTGGCTATAAAATACTTTCAGAAAGGTATTTTAACTTCCCCTAAAGAGCTCTTGTAAACTTTCTAGTTTTTTTAGGAATGCCACAAAATTTTAGTACAATTTTAGGAATGTTAGGAGGTCAGAAATTTAGGAATTTTAGGGGGAATGCGAGCCCTGTATATGATATTAATATTGAAGTAATCTAGAACTCCAGTTAAAAAGAAATAAGGAAAAGCGGCTTAGTAAACTTTTATCATCATAATGATAATGAAATATGTAAAGATAATTCATAATTCCACAATTGGTGTATATCATTAGACAGACTTACTGTACTTTTAAGTAGGAAAGAAGGTCCCAAAACGAAAAGAAAAACAGATCATACGTTTTGAAATTAATAAGTATTTCCTGTAAAGAATAATTTTGTATACAACATAATAAAGTCATAATATATAAACAGAAACAATGAGCTCACCAGATATTCAAAAACTAGTGTTAGTGACTTTTCTGTATAGATGATATCATGAAGAGTAACTATATTATGGTGCTTTAAATCTTTTAGAAGAGAAACTGAAAGGAAAAAGAATAAATCAGACTACAAAAGGCAAACAATAACTGCAATAAAGTATATTAGAACTAAGTATATAACAGTATGATTAATCACTAAAACTATAGTTGTGGCAAAGCCAACCTGAAAACATTGTAATGCTGTGAAGACTGCAAAATGAAGTCAATACATTTCAACAATTTATGCCAAATTAATGTAAGCACTCTTTAAAAGTAATAGCTTGATTTGAATTTTCGAAAATCATAAAACAGTAAACAAAACATAATAAAATATAAAAAAACCTTTTTAAATTTAAAGACTATTTCTGTCTGCTCATTCGCTCTAAAAAGTATGAAATAAACGGTGAAAATGCGCTTTGGGTCCCTGCTTGGCGCATTTTCAAAAAGTCGCCAACAGGCGCATTTTTCCTTGTCTCGCGAATTGAAAGCTCCGAGAGAC
>JAXGGA010005423.1:65000-78468 GCA_038373865.1 Uloborus plumipes
CCTTATTTTATTTTGTTCCTTTGTTAGTATGACATTTTTTGTCATTCACATTTTAGGAAAAAAAGTTTAGAACATTAGTTTTTAAGCATCAAATGTTTTTTGCTAGAAAATTTTCGACTTGTAACCAGTGCTTTTATTTATTAACTTTGATACATTTCATTAATTTATAATTCGTTATATCGGTTTTAGTGCAAAATGTAATTGTCTTTAACCAAAAGTTGTTAATTAGGATTTCTTTCGAAGAACTTAACAATACAAAACAGGGTAAAGCTTGTAGCTTTACTTCACTAAAAACTAGTTACAGATTGTTTCATGTTCATTAAATTCTTTAAAAAAATCTGTACGTCAATCCAGAGAGTTAGTGAATTTCTGTAATATTGACATTCTTGTCAATCAAACTGTGACATCCTAATAAATTATAAATAACATTTACGATTCTTATGCTTTTATCTTAGATATTAGGTGACAACTAAAATGCAGTCACAAGTCTCAATACAGTTAAAATGCAAGATAAAAAAAATAAATACTTGAATTTTTACCCTAAAATCTGAGCATTGATGGTAATTTATTTTAAAATATGATTTAATTATTGCTGCCGGGACAATAGGTTTAATTTTATTCTTAATTATGTTTTAAACTATTAAGTGCTATTTAAGGTGTGTATAATTTTCAAACTTCATCGCTTTCATGAGTAATTTCAGAACTTTTTAAATATTTTGAGGAAACTGAAAGTGCAGTCTTGTGTACCATTTTGATGGAGAAGTTGATTTAGGTTACCTGAAATTGCATTGGCTGCTACTGATGTCTATTCATAGCTAAGTAGATCTATCAATTTGTTTTTATTATTCATGTTAAAATTATATATTAGTAGAGCATTTAGAATTTTTTTTTTGCATGTCTTATTAAAAGATTTATAAGAATATTTGGCCTCTGCTCACATATGTGTAATTCTTATAAAAGGGTTATTGGCTCCAGTTCAATCAAGAATTGCTTTATTTATTTAAAAATATTGCATTTGTTTTTAAATTTTACACGCACCTGTAACTGCTACTTTTTACAGATTGTTGAATTTTTTCTGGATTAACATTATGAACTAATGTGTCTGCAGTAATTTTTATTTTTTTTGTAAATACTCATGCATATGCTAATAAACAACTCTTATATTGCTCCGCTTTTTCATCTGTTCAACTGCAATGGGATGTAGTATTTTTTCCTTCAAAAATAATCTTGTAGTTTGAACTTTTCTTGTAAAGTAGTTTGGCATTACTAGACATTTAAGGTTTAGTACTTAAAATCACTTTTTTTATAGCAATGTTCTCCTTTTTATCAGTTGTGACAAATTTGTTAAATGTTACATTTAAAGAATTTTATCTGTATTTAACATTTATATTGTTGAAAGTAACTTGCTTGCTTGTGAGAACTGTCCATGTGTTATAAACAAAACAGCATTTATTTTTTTAAATTCTGACATGTAAATAAAATGTTTATTCATTGTGTGGAAGAAATGAATTTACTCACAACATTTTGTTTTCTTTTTTTCTAAAAAAAACACATTCACGAAATGCATTTCAATTTTCATGCCCCTAAATGAGTATAATATGAAATTGTCGATCAAGCATAAATATATCACTCACAATAATGATCAGTGGATTTTTTTTTAGAGTTTCATTTGGAACAAATTTGTTAAACAAATTATCATTACAGCAAATACAAATAAAACAGAGTATCCTTTATAAAGCAATAAATGTTCAATCGTGTTTCTATTGGGATTTGTTTTCAAAAAATTGCTCTTGCAAAGTGGTATTTTCTCAAAAATCCGTTACTACGAAACAATTTGAGGCTGCATAGCTTTTTTTTTTAAAGTCCATTGATGATTCAATATAAACGCCTGTGTTTTAGAAATAACATTGCAAGGATGTACTTGATCTTTAGTAACTGGATTTATTTTTTTGCGGTCCTAGAATTTTGATGTTATGGAGAAAAAAAAATTGTTTCGAAGCAAAACAAATGTGCAGGTTGTGTGACATGTAAAACTCTAGCCTTTTTATGCAACATCAACTTTTTCATAGATAAACAAAACTGATAGAATTAAAATCTATGTTTAAAACACAAAAGTTGTTTTATGCAATGAAACATTTTTTTTTCTTTTCTGCACAAAGGTAGTTATTTATTCAAAACTAAACTGATGTTAAAACTAAAGTGAACTGGCGATTTCAAGTGCAGGAAGCACGAAGGATCCCAAAACAAACGGGGCTGATAAACAACAGAAGTAGAATTCTTCATTACATACTGCAGCAGAAAACTATCCATTATGTTCAAAATAGTGGAACGAATTGATTTTCAATTATTACTTATTTACTAACAAACGCATATGAGAAAAACTGAAATATCGTGGTGTATTTTAATGTTTTAAAATTACTTATTCTAACCCATTGCAATCCTATTCTGAAATTTGTCACTTACATACCTCATCAGAAAGAAGAAATTATATATATATATATATAGTCAATTTTCGATAACTCAAATCTGATGGGACAGAAAAAAACTCCGACTTATCGGAAGTTCGACTTATCATTAGTTTCAATTTCCAGCATTTTAATAAATCAGGAATATATAATTGATACAAATACAGAGCACTTGAATTGTTTTATTGATGAAAATGTACACTATTTATAAAAAAAATAAAAAGAACAAAAACAAAAAAGAGAATATATCTTTTTATTCGTAATTCGTTCTTGTGGGCTAATCCGTCCTTTTAAACTGCAATGAGCAATTTTGTAATTCTAGAAACAGTAAATGTTAAAGCCTTTTTACACACGGCTTTCCTTTGGCAATGCATTCATTTTCTTTCTTGGTTCTATATATACTCTTCGTGGCAAATCTCAGTGTTTAAATCATTTTTTTTTTCAACTTCATATTAAAGAATTTATCAACACCTTTAAAAGCCGCTTGCTCTAAATTTAATTACCATTATCCCACTGTCATGTTTCATTGAAGATGAAAGAAGCTAATTTTTGTAAAAACAAATTCCTTACTGACGCGTAATGCAAGCAATAAGTGCAAACGATACAGCAAGAGTCACTACAGGTGTTATTCCTTTATTGCACACTGCTTCAACAGATCTTTTTTTTGGCTTTCAGGTTTTTTTATGAAGAAATAGCAAGAGAAAAAAAAAATTTCATGTTTTCACTTGAAAGTTTTTTCTGCTTTTTAAGTATCAAATGTTTAGTCACCTCAAAAAAACTTCGAGTTAAGAGAAGTAAACTTCGAGATATAGAGAAAAATTAACATGGAATCGAAGACGAAGGGGTCGGGACCAAATAAAAAATTCGAGTTATCGCGAATTCACTGTATATATATATATTTGAAAAATATTCTTTTAAAAATTTCCAAATGCTTTTTACAATCTTTGAATATTAACCTTGCTGAGTAACATGTCATATGAAAGCCTATTGAAAGAGTTTTATAATGACACATAGTAAAATATTTTAGCTCTTATAGGAATTGAGAAAAGGGTATTTCTGTCACTACCGGATGTTCACCTTTTGCCATTTTTCAAGTGCTTTGTGGGACTTTAAATAAGGATCTAACTGTCGAAAAAGTCTTCTAAAAGATGAGTTACCCCCTCAGCTATTAAAAATAGATAGTTAGACACTCATAGCTGTAAATTTTATTAGAATTACTTGACATGAACTTAAAATGCGAGAAGTTTATTTAACATAGAAATAATCTGATGGTGCTTTTTCCCACACATTTGGCACTTAATTTTCAAATGGTACGTTTTTACTTCATGCCCATCTCTTACAGCTATGAGCACATTTTCAACAGTGCTTAGTCTTTTTAGCTAAGTTAATTTAGAAGCTCTTTTCTAGTTCTACGATTTATGTTCATCACATTTAAATTGAAATGTCAAAAGGTTTGTCGATGATGATATTCTGGGTTGAGATTTCCTCGAGTTATCTGGAAAATTATTCTTTGTGCACAAAGTACATTTTTATGGTTTTATTTTATTGTCTTATAGAGTATTTAAGTCAATTTTTCACAAATCTAGTTGTTAGAATGTGACTTGGGTAGAGGCAAGATTTTAATTTGTGCAAATGACTTAGATTTTCAGTTTTTTTTTTTCTACCATTTTCGAGGTGACTTAATTTCTGTTGCTTGGATCAAGTTGGGTACATCATTGATATAAAAGTAATAAAGAAAAAGTACTAAAAGCAGGCTTAAATCCGAAGGTTCGCGGTCAACATGTCAAAAATCCTTAAAATTTAAATACGTTAAAAAAAGCGTAGTATATTATCTACTTACTCTAAAATTTACTAAGATTAACTCTGAAAAACATACGAGAACTTTCCTACAAGTAAATTAATGTATGAAAAATAATAGCCGGCCACCTTGTCTCGTGATCAGAAAAGTAAATACTGTCCAACCTCGAAAGGCACGCCTAGCACCAATCAACGGTTCTATTTCAAAAATGGGTGACAGCTTGATTAAGAAAATGCACCATGGTAGCATTTCTGCTTTGTCCGATATTATTTATTTTTTCTAGAACTGATAAGGAAGGAGAATGAATTAAAAAAAAAAAAAAAACATCAAAGCAAACAAACGAAAGGCAAAGCAAAATCTCACATTCCTTTTCTCTCTTATCACCCTATTTTGACAAAATCAGTAAAGACCTGAGGCATGCGCAAAAGCGCCGGAGAAAATATTAGACAGTAGAAGCTTAAAATTCAGATTCTATAAATTTGTCATAATGTGAATTAGCTATGTTGCTGCAATGGCAATACCCAAAAAAAGAAGAAAAGAAAACCTTCAAAAGTATTTTTTTTTTAACTTTATGGCTCACAAAATAATAATAATCTATGTAGGAATTAATCATACTTCCATCCTTGGGGGATTTATTTTATCGCTGTACAAGAGTATCATCATATTTTTTTCTTTTTTTTTCAGTAAAAAAATGGTCAAATAAACTTTGATAAAGCATATAATAATACAACTTTGTACTACTCCTGCAAAAACCATATTCATAACTTTTTAATTTATTTTATTTTACTTATTTTATTTTTTATTTTTAGTTATTTATTTTTTTCTTTCTTACGTTTCATTTATTTATCTTTAAAGTAAGCGATTACAAGAAGCATGTCATTTATTCTAAATATTTTGTTACTCAATTGCTTTTTATGTGTAAAATATCGATTCAACAGTTTTATTTTGATCATGCAAGTAAAGTTAAATGGAAAGGAATAAGGTATATTATATACATGATTTTTTTTCTTCAATTGATAGGAATTACAAGATAAATTAAGGTACATTTCTTTCAGTAAAAGTTGTAATCCCTATTGAACGATTTTATATGATAATATAATTGTTTTCCTGAGATTAGAAACTCGGCATTTGACTCGTTTCTGGAAGAGAACAAAACGATTCAATTTAACCGTGATCCAGCCTGTAAGCTACATTTCTCAGCATTCAGAGTACGCTCGCAAAGAAAACAAATTTACAGCTTCCATTCTCCGCAGCAGGTGCGCTCGACAGGTAGTCGCGCAACGATTTTTTTTAGTCGATGTCTGTGAGTTGTTGATCAGCTATCTTGCTTTTTTTTCCCACAACTTTTGGTCTTCTAGTCTTTCTTTGTGTTAGTTTCTTATTGTTTAAAACCCATTATTTTTTCAATATTTATTCTTACTTTTCCTCACTACGACAAACAAAAAGTTTGAAGGTGGTGCTCGTAATACTCGGGCGTTGAAGTTTGGAGAATAATAGTTCACCCAATCATACAGAAAAATTATAAAATTTAAAAGCACACCCTCCATATTTTGAAATAATATTTAATTATCATTGTCAAAGCATGTACCTAAAATTATTAGTGGTTTCGTTTAGTATTCACACTAACTTATTCATTTCTCTCCTTTTTTTTACAGTGGAGACAAAAAAAAAAAAAAGATTTTTTTCACTCTCTGCCCACTTAATTTTTTCTTAAACATTTTTCTTTTGATTAACCTTGTGGACGCAACTTCATATATTTTCCTTTTTAAAAAAGACTTTTTCTGTACTTGCTTCTGTCATGGCTTTCACCTTTTGCTTCCGGTTGCAGAGTTAAATTCAGCCGCAGGAACTTTAACGCACTTCCGCTTTATAGTGGAGTGAGAAAGATTCATGCTGCCAAGGTTCAACTGCAAAGGTTTGGCTTACGTGGTAACGTGATTTTAAGTCGAGTACAATCCTTGGCAGGACTGCGACTGGAAGCTTTAAATCCGACTGAAATTGTTGGAGATAAACCTTGCAACATTAAAGCAAAAGAAGAAATGAAACGAATCAGATTAGCTAACAATCAACATATTAGTGAAGTTCAAAAATTTGCTTAAGTGACTTATTAAAAAAGGCTAAGGGCTGTAGAAAATGCATTGGTAGTTCTTCAAATTGAACATTACGCTTGATGGCGTTTGACTCAAAGTAAGTTGATAAATTAACAAAATTGGAAACGAAATATTCTCATGAATAAAAAATAAAGTGTTCGTGAATAGCATTTTTAACGGCGTTTGTTATTTTCTCGGTGAATTATGCTTAGCGGTTTTTGTCTTCACGCAATTCTAAATAAATTTTAAAACGAAAAAACTTTGAAATAAAATATAAAAAAAAACTTTTTAAATTTAAAGACTATTTCTGTCCGCTCATTCGCACTAAAAAGTATAAAATAAACTAAGTACAGTGACGGACTGGCTATGTGGGAATTTGGGAAAATGCCAGAAGGGCCGGTCCTTTCCTGGGCCAAAAAGGGCCGGCTCATATAAACCAGACTTTTTTTTATCAAAAAAAAAAAAAGGTAATTTCCGTAAAACTACCAAATACAAGGCCGCTGAGACGGCAGGAGCAAAATTTCTACAGTTCGACTGCAGAAAGGGATCGGGCCATCTATTTCTAATGTTTGAAGAAAGGGCCGCCAAAGCAAAAAAACGATCTGATGAATTTTAACGCGAGTATATCAACAATCTACTGTAGATGTACTTCTGAATGACCAACAGTTTAGGTCAATTGTCTGTCAGATGCTTATCATTAGAAGGGTTCGTAGCCATCATGTGCGTGGTTCTCTTTTGTGCCTAGTTAGCAAAAAGGATACGAAGTCTTGTGCCATCTCTTGCCACCTGCTAACCCCGGGTGTAATGAATGTAATACAAGACGTTCGTCAGGGAAGACAGTCCTTCATCGTTCAGACGCCCTTTTGGGGTAAACACTTGACGACATATTTACATTTTTAATTTTTTCAATAAAAATATTATTATAAAAATCCCTTCAAAATGGGGACAAAAACGTAGGCCTCTGGAATACGCTTTAAATAGATAAAAAGTTAATACAGTCAGCAGGGTTTAAAATTTTATACTGAATACTAAGATTAAGTTTTTGGAGCTATCAATTTGAAAAATTGCCGATCCTCTAAACGTACCAAAAGATAACCTACAATATAATTGCAGTTTTTAATTTTTTTTTTTAATTTCAAAATATTTTTCGGTTTTATCCCCCACATCTCTTTGCCCCTATATCATCAAGGGTCTTCGAAAACTGCTTGTTTAGAGCTAAAATTTCGAAAACGAATTTTCGAGAGTGTCTCCGATCCCATTCTCCCTATCATAATCGGAGATGACTAGATTTTCTTCTTTAAGATTTAAATTTCGAAAAAGGTCTCTCCCTGGAACCTCGTTTAGATTACTATAGACTGTCTAAATTGCATTTTTAAGAAGATTAATTCGAAAATTTTCCTCGAATCCTCGTCCCCTGAATTTTATACCAAAGATCGTCTAAAACTGCATTTTTCGAGCTACAAAATCTTCCAGGGAGGACCGCCTAAACCCCCTTTTCTATACTATTAATTGATGTATAATAGATGCCCTTTACAAATTTCGATTTGGAAAACGGAAGGTTGAGTACCCCCTCGAATTTCATTTTTCCCCCAACATTTTCGAAGATTAGTTTTAAAATACATTTTTAAAACTACAAAATTCGATTTGAGTAATAAATACACTCGCTATTAAATTTATATTGAATTGCATTCTGCTACTGCCCTCAGTGGTCTCAGTAAATAAATTTCAAAATTGTTTGGGTATAATAATTTGGAGAAGTTCATGATTTTAGTTCACCGGTAGACACCCCCCCCCCCCCACTAGGGCTGCATCTAAAAAAATATGCCAGGGCTGAATTTTCATCTCAGTCCGTCCCTGACTAAGTAGTCGATATACTGATTATAGTGCTCAGAAATTCCAGCTCATCTTGATATATTTATTTTTACGTTAATGTTAAAGCAGCTAATAAGTTTAAATTAAAATTTTGATTTAAGAAATAGGCGGTACTAGGTGACCCGTGCGGAATTCCGCAAAAAAAAAAAAAAAAAAACTCTAAACTTAAAATTGGGTTATTCAGGTTCAAAGATTTCAGTCCTCGATTGGATGTGTTAGATTTGGTGTCTTAGTTTCGCTCCCCTGCTAAGGCGGTTTACTGCCGTTGTTTTGACAACTTTTCAAAGAGATCAAAGACACGTTCACTTTTACAACTACTACAAAAGTGATACCCTATATTAAAATCAAATACCCAAGGCTACCACTAAACTAAAAACTAACGTTATCGCAAAACTACCATAGTTAGAGCCGCTATATAGACCTTATTATATAGTATATATACCGCTATATAGTATATATAGGGGCCTTAACCATAGTATTTTGAAACAATAAAAGTTACAATTAAGGTTTACCGAGCTAAGCCTTGGCTTGAAATGTCGCATTTAAAATTGATTTGAACAACAATGGTAAAACGATTTTAACCGTTGAGCAAAAAATTTAACTTTTTCAAACTTCAATCGCTTATAAGTCGCTTAAACGTGGATTTTCGAGATTCTCGTTACGCGGCGCTAGCGGAGAAACGTTCTAAAGAACGCATTTTTTTTAATCTTTCGAATGAAATCAAAATGGAGACGATACGACAATTATTTCGCTAGATAGAGTCAATTTTGTGCCCAAAAATTGAAGTTCGAATAAAAAACGAACCGACACTTTTTAGAGGGTGGGTCTAATTTTCGTCAATAGCCCGCGGGATAAGCTTCAAAATCATACATTTTCTTGCAATTCGATAAAGAAATGAGCGAGTTTCGACCGGGTATAGGATTCGGCTTAGAGAAATAATATATGGAGATACTGTTTATGGCGAATAGCTTTTACTATACCGCCTATTTCTTAAATCAGATTTTTCATTTAAACTTTATTGGCTGCTTTAGCATTAACGTAAATATAAATATATCAAGATAAGCTGGAATTTCTGAGCACTATAATCAGTATATCGAATACTTAGTTTATTTCATACTTTTTAGTGCGAATGAGCGGACAGAAATAGTCTTTAAATTTAAAAAGGTTTTTTTTTATATTTTATTAATACTCTTTTATTAGTTTCACTTGTGGGTTTGTATGTATGTATGTAACTCTGAATAAAGGTTAAACTCACGTACTTTACTGTAAAATGCACAGTAATAAATTGTAAAACTAGCAATTTCACAGTTTCTTACTGTAAAGTTAGAAATTTTACAGTTTATTGCCGAGAAATTTAGCTGTATTATACTGTAAAAATAACAGTATAATACTGGCCGCAGAGGTTCCAGCTTAAAACTAAAATGCACGGTAATAAACTGTCAAATTAGCAATTTTACAGTTTAGTATTGTAAAGTTAGCAATTTTACAGTTTCATACTGTAAAATTAGTAATTTTTGCAGTTTATTACTCTGAAATTAGTTGTATTATACTGTAAAAACAACATTCATTTTTTTCTGTGTACCGTTTGACGCAATATTATACATCAAGGAATGAAGTATATTATATATATGATTTTTTTTCTTCAATTGATAGGAATTACAAGATAAATTAAGGTACATTTCTTTCAGTAAAAGTTGTAATCCCTATTGAACGATTTTATATGATAATATAATTGTTTTCCTGAGATTAGAAACTCGGCATTTGACTCGTTTCTGGAAGAAAAAAAAAACGATTCAATTTAACCGTGATCCAGCCTATAAGCTACATTTCTCAGCATTCAGAGTACACTCGCAAAGAAAACAAATTTACAGTTTCCATTCGCCGCAGCAGGGGCGCTCGACAGGTAGTCGCGCAACGATTTTTTTTAGTCGATGTCTGTAAGTTGTTGATAAGCTATCTTGCTTTTTTTCCCACAACTTTTGGTCTTCTAGTCTTTCTTTGTGTTAGTTTCTTATTGTTTAAAACCCATTATTTTTTCAATATTTATTCTTACTTTTCCTCACTACGACAAACAAAAAGTTTGAAGGTGGTGCTCGTAATACTCGGGCGTTGAAGTTTGGAGAATAATAGTTCACCCAATCCTATAGTTAAATTATAAAGTTTAAAATCAACCATCCATATTTCGAAATAATATTCAATTATCATTGTCAAAGCATGTACCTGACATTATTAGGGGTTTCGTTTGGTATTAATACTAACTTATTCATTTCTCTCTCTTTTTTTTTTTTTTTTACATTGGAGACAAAAAAAAAAAGAATTTTTCACTCTCTGCCCACTTAATTTTTTCTTAAACATTTTTCTTTTGAATTACCTTGTGGGCGCAACTTCATATATTTTCCTTTTTAATACTCTTTTATTAGTTTCACTTGTGGGTTTGTTTGTATGTATGTATGTAACTCTGAATAAAAGATAAAACTCACGTTCTTTACTGTAAAATGCACAGTAATAAACTGTGAAACAAGTAATTTCAGTTTCTTACTGTAAAGTTAGAAATTTTACAGTTTATTACCGTGAAATTTAGCTGTATTATACTGTAAAAATAACAGCCTAATACTGGCCGCAGAGGTTCCAGTTTCAAACTAAAATGCACGGTAATAAACTGTCAAGTTAGCAATTATACAGTTTAGTATTGTAAAGTTAGCAATTTTACAGTGTCATACTGTAAAATTAGCAATTTTTGCAGTTTATTACTCTGAAATTAGCTGTATTATACTTTAAAAACAACATTCATTTTTTTTTTCTGTGTACCGTTTGACGCAATATTGTACATCAAGGAATGAAGTATATTATATATATGTACAGAAAATAACAACGTTACGAATGCACAAATGAGCAGGGATACTGCAGACACGTGTTTCGACGTTACAAGGAACGCCTTTTTCAATGCAAAAAAGTTGAGAGCTTATGGATGCACAGACATCCGACACCCTTTTGTCAGATGTCTGTGCATCCATAAGCTCACAACTTTTTTGCATTGAAAAAGGCGCTCCTTGTAACGCCGAAACACGTGTCTGCAGTATCCCTGCTCATTTGTGCATTCGTAACGTTGTTATTTTCTGTACATCTATAGCACAAATGTATTTGTAAACTTTATTATATACACTGGCGGAAAAAAAAATCCCAACACCAAGAAAGACTTGTGTTAGATAAACGAAATTTGGTAGGCGTGTTTATACAACTGAAAGATGACATCGATTGAAATTTCGTGTTCCGCGCATAAGTGTGGCGCAGCTGGCGTCACTCAGAACATGCAAATAAGGCTTGTTTTAAAAGCGTGTTGTGAAGCTCGTGTGTATTATTTTTCCGTGAAATTTGACGAATTGCGTTCATGTTAGCCAGGAATACCTTTAAGAAGACGAAGAAGCCATTATCAACCAAGGCTTCACTAGATAGCGTTTTATAACGCGTAACGTATAAAACGCTATCTAGTGAAGCTTTGTTATCAACAGCTCACCGAGTTTGAACGAGGTCGTACAATTTGGCTACGAAAAGGTGGATTTTCATTTCGCGATATTGCAGAAAGACTTGGGTGGGAATGTTTCCACCATGCATGATTATTGGAAGCTATGGGCAAGGAATGGTACTACCTCAAGAAGATCGAGTTCCGAGCTGCCACGTGGCACGACTGAGAAGGAAGATCGCCGAATCTTGTGTACGGCTGTGGCGCATCGTACTGCATCTGCGGATGACATTCGAGCTGCAGTTGATACCGTCGTGACCCAAGGAACGGTAAGAAACTGTTTACTTCAAGGACAGCTCCGAGCCAGGCAGCCTGTAGCCGGTATTCCGTTGACTGCAAACCATTGCCTTTTCCGACGGCAGTGGTACCACGACAGAGCTCACTGGAGGTCGGAGTGCAGATCTGTTGTAATTTTTGATGAAAACAGATTCTGAATTAGTGCCAGTGATGGCTGTATATTGGTCAGAAGGAGGCCAGGGGACCGCCTGCATCCAAGCGGTCTACGGCCTAGATACACGGGACTCACACCTGGAGTTATGGTCTCTGGAGCAATTTCCTACGACAGCAGGGGCATTCTTGTGGTTATCCCAAACTCACTGACTGAAAATTTATCATCAGTCTGTTAATTTAACCAGTAGTACAGCCCTTCATGAGTAGCATTCAAGGGGGCGTTTTCCAACCGGATAACGCTCGCCCGCACATCGCTGCTGTAACGCAATGTGCTCTACAGAGTGCTGACATGTTACCATGACCTGCAAATTCACCAGGTCTGTCTCCAATTGATAACGTATGGGATATCATGGGATGGCACCTCGAGCATCATCCACCGTCAGCAATGACGGTCCTAGCATTGACACAGCAAGTGCAACAAGCATGGAACTCCATACCACAAAGTGACATTCGGCACCTGTATGACATAATGCATGCACGCTTGCAGGCTTGCCTTCAAAATTCTGGAGGTTACACCCTCTATTAAATTAACATAATTTCACATTTGCACAGCATTTTCTTCAGCTTAAATTAGCCAGTGATCTTGTGTATTTAATCAATTAAACATGTTAACTAGACAATTGCATTACCCAAATTTCATTACTCTACGGCAATTTTTTCTTGGTGTTGGGATTTTTTTTTCCGCCAGTGTATATGATTTTTTTCTTCAATTGATAGGAATTACAAGATAAATTAAGGTACATTTCTTTCAGTAAAAGTTGTAATCCCTATTGAACGATTTTAAATGATAATTTAATTGTTTTCCTAAGATTAGAAACTCGGCATTTGACTCGTTTGTGGAAAAAAACAAAACGATTCAATATAACGTGATCCAGCCTGCAGCTACATTTCTCAGCATTCAGAGTACGCTCGCAAAGTAAACAAATTTACAGTTTCCATTCTCTGCAGCAGGTGTGCTCGACAGGTAGTTGCTCAACGATTTTTTTAGTCGATGTCTGTAAGTTGTTGATCAGCTATCTTGCTTTTTTTCCTCACAACTTTTGGTCTTCTAGTCTTTCTTTGTGTTCGTTTCGTATTGTTTAAAACCATTTATTTTTTCAATATTTATTCTTACTATTCCTCACTACGACAAACAAAAAGTTTCAAGGTGGTGATCGTAATACTCGGGAGTTAAAGTTTGGAGAATAATAGTTCACCCAATCCTATAGTTGAATTATAAAATTTGAAAGCAACATTCATATTTTGAAATAATATTCAATTATCATTGTCAAGG